>VMKM01003751.1:0-29657 GCA_008360985.2 Macquaria ambigua | reverse complement strand
GTCACAGTTTCATTATTTTTAGACAGTTAAGGAAAGTAAGACACTACAAATCTTATCATTCAGCAGACTGTTATTAATACTGTTGGATTTAGTTGAACTTTGAAAAAGAAAAACATTTAAAAAAAGGTGAATTTATAATGTGTATTATTTCGATTTTTTAATTGATAGTTTATATATAGATATATATATGTATATATAATTTAAAAAACTTATTTGTGCAGTTTCATATTTTATTATTATTATTGTTGTGTTTTATATATTCAGTAGGTCTGCTTAATAAACTTATTGTGATTTTTGTTTATGCCTATTCTTATGTGGCTTGTGAGGCTTTTGAGATGCAGCTCATCCAAAGTAGGATGCAGTAAGGTAGGCCCGGACAGAGACAGCCTCAGTCGGCAGGTGGTCCTCGTTGCCAAAGGGAATGTCTATGTCATCCCCATCATCTGCATTGCTTCCTCCACCAGTGGTACTTTCCACATCATTGCCAGGTTGTGAAGGACAACGCAGGCACCAGCTACAGCTGCAGCTCTGTCAGGCTCCATTAAGTTGCCTATGACCAAAGGAAAGATAGATAGATAGATAGATAGATAGATAGATAGATAGATAGATAGATAGATAGATAGATAGATAGATAGATAGATAGATAGATAGATAGATAGATACTTTATTGATCTCCAAGAGAAATTCACATTTCCAGCAGCTTGAAGGTTGAAACATAAGGGCATGCAAGTAAATACAGTAAAAATGCAAAAAGAAACTATAATAAAATAGAAGGTAAAAATACAATATAAAATAACAATATAAAATTAAAAAATATGAAATTAAAAAAATAATTAGCATCTGACAGTTCTTGTTCAAAGCGTGCAGTTGTGCAAAATGGCAGTGTGTGACATACAGTTGTGCAGCTAGTCGGTTTGTACACACTTGAGTCCACATGTAGATGTGTGTGTGTGTGTGATAAAGTGCATGTGTCCAAGGTGCGTGGTGTGAGTGTGTAGTGAGTCCGGAGCTTGTTTTGTGTTATCGATCCCCCCAAGAGGTGTTGTAGAGCCGTATGGCGTGGGGGAGGAACGATCTCCTCAGTCTGTCCGTGGAGCAGGACAGTGACAACAGTCTGTCACTGAAGCTGCTCCTCTGCCTGGAGATGGTACTGTGCAGTGGATGATTTGGATTGTCTATGATGGACAGGAGCCTGTTCAGCGTCCGTCGCTCTGCCACAGATGTCAGGCTGTCCAGCTCTGAGCCAACGACAGAGCCTGCCTTCCTGACCAGTTTGTCCAGGCGCGTTGCGTCCTTCTTCTTGAGGCTGCCCCCCCAGCACACTACTGCGTACAGGAGGGCGCTCGCTACCACAGACTGGTAGAAGATCTGTAGCAGCTTCTTGCAGATGTTGAAGGACACCAGCCTTCTGAGGAAGTACAGGCGGCTCTGTCCTTTCCTGCACAGAGCGTCTGTGTTGGCAGTCCAGTCCAGTTTATCATCCAGCTGCACTCCCAGGTATTTGTATGTGTGTACCACCTCCACACAGTCCCCTTTGATGATGACCGGCTCTGGGTGCGGCCTGGGTCTCCTAAAGTCCACCACCATCTCCCTGGTCTTGGTGGTGTTGAGGAGCAGGTGGCTCGAGTCACACCATGTGACGAAGTCCTTGATCAGTTCTCTGTACTCATCCTCCTGTCCACTCCCAAAGCTTGAAAGCTTGTAGGTATTAGCTTGGGGCATAGAATAGGCTAGGTTTCTACAAGGTTAGAAATCTCTTATGGTGCATGTCGCCTTAGTCTATATCATGGCCTGCGTGCCCGGCGCCACAAGGGGTTTTAGGGGGGTTAGCCCCCTCAGTTGTATTTCCTTCTCTGTTTAAGCTTTATGTATCTATAGAAAAATAGCAAAAGAAAATCCATCTACGTTATTTCAGAAGAAGCACTGTTTGTTGTGTGTATGGGGTGCGTGTGTAGGTGCGGTGCTGTACATAGTACTGAAACTGAGCGGATTGTTGTAGAAAAACTGCCTATGCTCTTAAAGTTGAACAAAAGACACATGAAACACTTACAGGTCATTGACAAAGATGTATTGTACAATAGGAGACAGACAATCAGAAGTCATCAGCTATTTCTGAGAAAAGATACAAGAACACAGCTTTTTATAATACTTTAGAGACAAAGAAACTTATTTCCATTGGCCATTGTACGTTATATACCCATAACAGACTCCTCAAGTTACAGTCTGCCGAACAGAAAACGTTTCCATATAAGGACATGTATTCCACCATATAGCTGACCTTTTTGACCTTTTATACAAGAGTCATGTTGCTCAGCACACACATACATAGAAACAAAAAAGACATGAAACTGGGTGAAAGTTCAAGACTTGAGACATGAATAAAACTGGAACTATTAATTAATTAAATACACAAGCATATAATTACTAAATATTAATAAGTATACAAACATGATCATTAATAGATGATTAACATGTGAATAAATGATAAGTTATAAGCTTACATCTAAGTTTACTTTCACAAATATTTTTTATTTTATGATAAAAACTGCCCCCTCACAATTTTTAACAGCCCCTCAGTCACTTCATCCTGGCGCCGGACCATTGCGCTCGCTCTCTAATTGCCAAAATAACAAGGATTGATTAGGTTACCAAATAGGCCTACACTTGGCAACAACCATAAATTTAAAGTTCCTATAGCCTATACTTTGAAAAGAGGTCTAGCATAGCCCAGACATAAACTACTAGGCATACATGTGCAATAATAATATATAACTTTATCAACACAAAGCCAGACCAACAATAGGCTCTGATAAGAATTTCAGTCTGCTTTTAACACTGATGTGTAAAATATATAGCCAAAACAACGTAGGCAATGTTTGAATGAAGTATAATTGGATACCTCTTTGTAAACAGGCCCATTGGTTCTTCAGAACACTTATGCCGCTCCACCGCATTTCTGGTCTTTGTGTGAGCTGAATTGTAGCACTGCTCACTGACACTTACTGGGTTTAGGTATGGGGTCATAAGCCATTTTCTCAGGGGATATCTGCGAAACAATCCCAACTGCGGCTGCCATTTTCATACGTTGGTGGTCCTCCTCTTCCGCAACGTGGCCAAGATGGCGACCGTTGAGGGTGAGAAGTGTGCAGCGTTCCACACTCAACTTTCTGGCCGTTTTGTGTACACCATCCGGGTACTTACAATACACTGCATTTTGCCATACTTACCAGTGTGAACGCACTTATGTACTCAAAATACTAAGTTTGAGTACGCAAGTACGCGATTTGGGACACAGCTATTGTTTTAATGTTAGCTACGCTAACTTAGAGCTCAAACGTAACGTAATAGGAGTCAGCAAAATCAACATGCATGCTGTCAACTCATCCAGGACCGTACTTCCGTCCTTCACAATAAGATAACATGCTTTAAGAACTCCAAATGATGCAGTAAAGGCTCCTTAATTTCCATTTTGAGTGAAAATGCAAAATACCAGCTGATGCATTCAGTTTAGTTTATTATACACACATATATGTATATAGAACAATTGTTTATTGATTAATAAACCTCATAGAGGCACCAAAATGATATAGTGTTGACACATTAACTGGTACAAAAAAATAGAGTGATTACACTCACTTCAGGCTATCAGAAATAATCAATATTTACATTAAATAATAGAGTTTAACTTACATACAAGTCACATCGGGGCACCAGCCTTTGAAAAGGGAAAATTGATAGCCAGTTAGTCTCAATTTAGTATTAAATTAATAACTACAACCAAAATTACCATATCAATAACTAGTAACGGTTGAAGGGTTTTGGAGTTCTGAATAGTAGAGGTTGGCAGCATTCACTCTCAGACAATAATGGTAAAACACACTAACTAAAAACAAAAAGGAGGGAATGCGTGTGTGTGTATATATATATGCTGCTGATGTCAAAGGCTTAGTACATCGTCAATCCTTCAGCCTTCGGTAAGAGTCTCTTACCGCCCTTGAAAACTCCTTCTTGGAAACCAAAAAAATGGCACAAATCAGACAAATCTGCCTTCAAGGGTCTGAATAAACTCACATCCAGAGGTTGAAGCATGTGAGATATGTGAGAGGAACAGGAGAATGACCCCATCCCTCTGTGCCGCCCAGACCAGGAGCCAGATGTATAAACGATGTGTAAACACAAAAACCATGCATACCGTATTTCCTCAAATAGTGAACGGGCCCATTATTTGCCTGAACTGCAGAAGGTAAGCAGGCTTGTGTTAGAGGCAGGCCTTTTCTTTGTTTGATGAGTATAATTGGTCATATTTTGGTATGAAGCCTCGTTTTGATCTGCTCCCGTTTGCCCTGTTAAAGTTCCTGCATTACGCTGTTACTTAACACTTCCTGTATCAGTTTCAAATTAATAGCCCTCTAGCGTTACAGTGGACAGAAGGAACATGTTGTGGAAAACGCATTGACTTGCAAGGTTCCCATACGCACTTGAAATTTAGCTACTTTAGATGAGTAATTCAGAACAACAAAGTATTGAAAATGATTATATTGTTGAATTTATTAAATTAAAGCGATGGAAATATACATTATGCTTACCATAGTCAGCATGCACATAATATGACACCGGAGTTTATCCACCCTTGTTTTTTCACGGAAACGGTATTAGGGAATACCGTTTCCATGAATGGCAGGACCCAAGGTTTCCCAGCAGAACATTGCCCAAAGCATCACACTGCCTCCGTCGGCTTGCCTTCTTCCCATAGTGCATCCTGGAGCCTTCCCCAGGTAAGCGACGCACACGCACCTGGTCATCCACATGATGTAAAAGAAAATGTGATTCATCAGACCAGGCCACCTTCTTTCATTGCTCCGTGGTCCAGTTCTGATGCTCACGTGCCCATTGTAGGCACTTTCGGTGGTGGACAGGGGTCAGCATGGGCACCCTGACCGGTCTGCGGCTACGCAGCCCCATACGCAACAAACTGCGATGCACTGTGTGTTCTGACACCTTTCTATCAGAACCAGCATCAACCTTTTCAGTAATATGAGCTACAGTAGCTCTTCTGTTGGATCGGACCACATGGGCCAGCCTTCACTCCCCACGCGCATCAGTGAGCCTTGGCCACCCATGACCCTGTCGCCGGTTCAGCGGGTTTCCTTCCTTGGACCACTTTTGGTAGGTACTGACCACTGCAGACCGGGAACACCCCACAAGAGCTGCAGTTTTGGAGATGCTCTGACCCAGTCGCCTAGCCATCACAATTTGGCCCTTGTCAAAGTTGCTCACATCCTTACACGTGCCCATTTTTCCTGCTTCCAACACATCAACTTCGAGGACAAAATGTTCACTTGCTGCCTAATATATCCCACCCACTGACAGGTGCCATTGTAACGAAATAATCAATGTTCTTCACTTCACCTGTCAGTGATCATAATGTTATGGCTGATCGGTGTATAATGACAGCTGTTCTGGTGCTGTTGGAGAACCTCCCCAATGTAACACAATTGGTGAAATTTTGCCTTTTTCTTTGCCGATCCTTTCAATGATGGGACTGAGTGGTGGAATGGGCACAAGTGATGACAGGCAAACGAATGTTTAAGGGCGAACTGTGGGGGTGGCAATAAGGCTGGTGTGCCAACAATGATTGAGATTTATAAACAAAATCAGGCGTACGTGCGGCTTTATAAAATGAATGAAAAGAATGCATTTCATTTTAGTCAAGAATCTACACAAAGTTTTATGCATCTGGCCCCAGCTCAGGATCAAGGTGGGACTTATCCGTCTATGACAAGCAGCGGTGGGCACTACTGCGCGGCAAACTTCAGGAAGTCCATGCAGTGAATCTTGTCTGCTTCACCCAAAATTTTAAGGGGCATAAATTCACATAAAAAGTACAACGGCATATTAAGGCCATTTTAGATAAAAAATACATTATGGAGCTGTGAGTTCTATCTTGTAAATTTATGAGAAAGAACTCACTTTAATATAATATTTAACATTTTCTGAGTTTATAAAGTAATTAATTTGTGAGAAAAACTCTGAGAAATAGTGTTTTTCTCATCAAGGAACCACATCGCTTCACTTCGGTGTGTTTACCAGGGAAACTACAGCTCATAATCTGCTGTATCAGCACTACCACTGGCTGTTTGTTTTACAAACCAACCGCAAGAAAAACACACACCGGAGCTACACATAATAGGCTACAGCCTCTATGCTTGACTCAAACCATTAACTCATAGCAGGGGCGTTGTCAACATTGGGCTTATGGGGCTTTAGCCAGGAATGGTTTTTAGCCCTGAATCTTTCTGACAGGGGAAAAAATCTATAATCATCATGAAATGTAAATAATTTTATTCCCGACGACCCCCAACCCTTGCTGCTGCTGCCTGTGTGTGGATGTAGAGACTGAGGGAGTGGGCGTGGCTGGGTAACGTCCTCTTGTATAGCTACAAGCTCAGTCAGTCCATCTGCAGCCCTCTTTTGGAGCAGTGGTGCTTCTGCTCGGCTATTGGGCTCAGACAGCAGCAGTAACAACACTACACCAAGTTTGTTTAAGGTGCTTAATTTGTAAATCAGGAAGTCCCAGAACACAAGAACACAAAGTGCCCTGAGATAACTTTGTTATGATATGGCGCTATATAAATAAAACTGAATTGAATTGAATTGAATTGAAAGTTCGATGGGTCATGGGGAGAGAAAAAGTCACAAAACGCATAAAAAATCCACAGTGCCTGGAGCACATTGGACAACGCCTAGGTGCTAGCTGGTAAAACTAAACAAAACTGTCATCACAAACAAAGCATTATTTATTTACATTTATTAATCAGATCATTCAAAATAATCACTCAAAATCAGCAGGGGGAGGCACGTAGAAACAGATGTTTATGGTTTGCAACTCTCTGCAGGCTAAGAAACCAAACTAAGTGACGTGTTCTGTCTCTCTGTCTGTCTGTCTATCGATCTCCACTATTTCAGTACTATAAACAGCGCCGCACCTATACACGCACCCCCTAATTTAGCCATACTCATTTTACCATTTCACAGCACAAACGCCCACTTGCTTAGCTGGGGGGCTTACAGTAATCATATGCATATATACATATATATCCATCAATTTTCTTCCGCTTATCCGGGGCCGGGTCGCGGTGGCAGCAGGCTAAGCAGGGTTGTCCAGACGTCCCTCTCCCCAGCAACACTTTTCAGCTCCTCCTGGGGGACCCCAAGGCGTTCCCAGGCCAGATGAGATATATAATCCCTCCAGCGTGTTCTGGGTCTACCCCGGGGCCTCCTACCAGTTGGACGTGCCCGGAAAACCTCTAAAGGGAGGCATCCTCATCAGATGCCCGAACCACCTCAGCTGGCTCCTTTCGATGCAAAGGAGCAGCGGCTCTACTCCGAGCTCCCTCCGAACGTCCGAGCTCCTTACCCTATCTCTAAGGGTGAGCCCAGCCACCCTGCGGAGGAAACTCATTTTGGCCGCTTGTATCCGCGATCTCATTCTTTTGGTCACTACCCAAAGATCATGACCATAGGTGAGAGTTGAAATGTAGATCGACTGGTAAATCGAAAGCTTTGCCTTCCGGCTCAGCTCCCTCTTCACCACAACGGTCCGGTACAATGCCAGCATTACTGCTGATGCTGCACCAATCCGCCTGTCCATCTCACGCTCCATTTTACCCTCACTCGTGAACAATCAAATGATGATTGTCTCACAAGGCTTTCTTTTTGTTTTCTATGACTGAATATTGTCATATAGATGTCCTCAGACCTGTAATATTATCCAGTATGAGAAATTTGGAGCATATTGGATCGTGTACACTCAAGTTACAAGAACTTCTTGTTTCACGGCGGGACATCGAAGTTCAACACTACGTCATGGGCATGCTGTTGGTAGGTGGTGCAACTTTAACACTGGAACTTATGAGATATAAACTGAATACATGAAACTTGGTTTAACTATCCTTATAACTTGTGCTGCTTAAAATGCAATCTGTAAAACACACAGAACTTGACTCTCTTCGCTTCATGACTTTGCATTCTATTTAAGAATGCAATGAATGAGAACAAATTAAAATACAAACATTATTAAACCATCTTGATTTCAGATTTAATGATTGATTTCAGGGTTCAGTTGGGATGGTGAAGATTTCACACTCTTATTCTCTTGCCTCCTTCAACAGGGGCATAGTTGGTTACAGTGTGTTCTTTTAAGGGATATCCTGATTGGGTTATGGTTTGAAAAAGGGGTTTGTTGCTTGACTGTGAATGCTCTTAAAGAGAAAGGGTCCAAATCTGTTATTGCGTAATCTACTGTGCTGCCAAGAGAAGAGCCGTAGGTTTAAAGGCCAAAGGAGTCCCCTCTTAACCTACCATTGACTATGTACAGACTGAGGGTCCAGCAGAGCTGCAGTAGTTCCTTCCCATTGTTGTTTGTCATTTTATCATAATTATTCCTAGGTGGAAGAGTTACTGTGTGTTCCCGAAGCGAATATTCGCCTCGCTTTCCTTGCTCGAGTTTAACCGCTGGATCGTTTGTTTTTATTCGCATTACTCGCGCGAGTAACGCGAATAAAAACAAAACAGTTTAACCGTTTTGCCCTTCTCTTCCGGGAGAAAATAACGAAGTGCCAACAACATTTATTTCTTTTCGTTACCATGGCCAAAATAACTAATATTGCTGCATTGTACCTGTTGTGGAAGTCTCAAATACGTCAGAAAACTAAACGCAGTAGTGTTTGGGTTCATAACACCATCCGGAGGCGCACACAGCTCGGTGTGCCACACCTTCTCCAGGAACTGCATCTGGATGACAGCCGCTTCCAGCGCTACTTGAGGCTGACCAGAGCCCAGTTTGATGACCTGTTAGCTAGGATCGGTGCCAGGATTTCTCGGATGGACATCAACTACAGGCGTTCCATCTCAGCTGTGGAGCACCTGTCCATCTGTCTCCAGTGAGTGGCAGTTTCATATGGCTTACTACAGTGGTATGAACCCAAAATAAACAGATTTTGCTGTGATTTAATTGCAATAAACGTATCAAAGGGATGCCGAAATAACAAATAACTACATTATGATGCCAAATTGAAAAAAAAAGTCTGAAGTGATGCTTTGTCAGGTCTGTCCACAAGACAACAAGCAAACAACTTTTAAAATGCTTGTTTTCTCAATGGAGTTCAGATCAGAGCTATGCTATGGTAACATTGTAGCTGCTCTATCACAAACTTAAAATAACGTAATCTAAATCAGGCATAAATACGGCAGCGACGTTATTGTATATACACATATCTACATACGGTGTAACTTAAACTCACATTCATTTATGTTTATTATTGATGACAGCAGCTGTGCAGCCATATATTTTATGTAGACATCCACAGTGTGTTCACTACAGCTCAGTTAAATTAAATTTTCTGTGCTGCAGATACCTTTCTGCTGGTGACTCATTCAGGATGACTGGCTTTCACGACACAGGTCACGCGAATAGGCGGAAGACGCGAATTTTGTCTATTCGCGCTGCGGAAGTCGCGTCATTCGCGTCTCCCGACTCGAATTCGCGTCTATTCGCGTCTTTGTGTTGACTTTGTATGTAATATCACCGCCAGAAACGCTCAATTCGCTTTCGGTGGGAACACACCATAAGACAGGTGTTAGTTTTATTATTCATGTATTTGTCTCCCTTTGTGCTAGTAGTGTCTGACTCTTCTGCTGTGTGTGCGTTCATATCGCCCACAGTTAAGATACTTCCCTGAGTTTGAAAATGGCTGATGTCTCCTTCTAGAGCAGTAATGGTATGATCCTTAAAGTAGGGAGTATTCCCTGAGCTCCTTCCTTGTGTAAATCTAGGGAGCGTTCTTGAATTGACTGTCAACTCCTCGTAGCCTGGAGGACAGCCAGTGGGCAAGTCTCCCCTTTCCCAGTTCTCATTTCATTAAAATGATGATGTCAAAGTCTTGGAGCTCATCAGTAAACTCAGAGTTATTACTTTTTAGTCCAAAAGCTGATGATCTCAATCCTTGGACGTTCCATTGGCTGATTACAAAATATTCATACTGTTTCATTTGGCAATATTAATGGTTTAGTTTTTATACAAAGTGGGAATGTGTTCTTTTTACTAAGGATAAGATGGGTTAGATGACTAGAATTGTAAGACATTATTTTATGTATACAATTTGTTTGTAAATATTAATAAAATACAATTGCATTGATATTAATTTATATTGATCAATTAACATTATTCATAAACAAACAAAGCAGTTTTTAACAAGGTTACATAGGTTTTTTTTTTGTCTGTTTTTGACATCTAACTTGTCTGCCTCCCTCCAACTTGACTACAGATTATGTCACGCATGATCCTATATTTTCATTGGCTAGACAAAGCAGCTAGCTTTAAAATGCACTCATATGAGACATGTAAATGTCCATGTATACCTGTGAAATTTGACATGTAGACTCTTAAACATGTATAAATTACTTACACTTTGGTGGTGATCATCAAATAAAATCCCTGCGAAAAGACAGGAAGGTGCATCAGGCCAGGTGTGTCTGACTCAGGAAAGCGGTTAGGTACATTAGCTAAATAGACAAATAAACTGGTGATGTATTTGTGTCCTGAGACGGTCCTTGCTTCTAATGCCCTTCTTCTTTTCGCTTAAAAGTGTCTGTATTTTCACTGCACAGCTTAAGCCGTTACAGCATTATTGTAAAAAGTTGTTGAAGCATGTTATCTAATTTTTTCTACCACAAAGGACAGAAGTACGGTTCCAGATTTGTTGACATTTGGCTGACTCATGAGCAACCTAACACCCCCGCAAAATCAGCAGCGCCCAGTGTTTACTGCGAGGAGATAAGGGTGGCGACTCACCAGCGATATCATCTCTAAAATAAATCATTAAAACAATATTCCGTTAGAAACGTAAGAAGTTCTTCACTTCACTTTCACAACATTAAATAAACTGAAAACATTACATGACAATTTATATTAGCAGCTTTGAAATTTTAAAAGAATGTTAGCAAAAAAGTGGCCGACTGAGCTGGTCAGGCGAAAAAGTGAGATACAAGCACAACCTTTATAGGAGAGCCCATTAGTAAGTATTGTAAAGAAAGATTCAAGTATGTTTTCTTTACACTTCTATATACTTTTTCTATAACTTTTTGTTAATTGCTGCACTTCGGTCACTGCAACTCCAGCAGATTTAGATGGCAGCCTCTCTGTGCCCAGCAGCCCAATGTTCATCGCACTTGGTAAGGCTATCAAAATGTTTTGATTAATTAATAGTATGACTATTATCAGCTAGGGGGTTTGCTTTAATGTCATTTACCTTCTGAGGTCTCCTCATTACCATTATGAATTCATCCTCACAGCTGGAAGGCTGTTGTTTCAACTATTACTAGACCGCAGCTTATCCTACAAGTTGGAGTAGATTGTAGCAGCACAATATTTCAGATAAAGCATCTTGCCCCAAAATACACATAAACAGTATGTCTATGGTTGTGATATAATGTAAGTGAGATTTTACACTCTGGCGGCTTTCAAAAATGACTCACAACATGCAGGCTGATAATCTTATTCCTTCCCTATAGTATATGACCTATACACTCTTGAAATGAAACTATTCAATTCAATTCAATTCAGTTTTATTTATATAGCGCCATATCATAACAAAGTTATCTCAGGGCACTTTTCGAGTAGAGCAAGTCTAGACCGACTCTTTATATTTACAGAGACCCAACAGTTCCCACCATGAGCAAGCACTAGGCGACAGTGGCAAGGAAAAACTCCCTTTAACAGGTAGAAACCTCGAGCAGAACCAGGCTCTAGGTGGGCGGTCATCTGCCTCGACCGGTTGGGTTGAAGGGGGAGGGGGGGAGCAGGAGAGAGAGAGCAGGAGGAAAGAGAACATACAGCAGCACAATAGAGTTCCACACAGAGATGCAACGCAATGGCCGCGGCAATGGCATGGATGTCAACACCAACAGAAACAATACTAAGAGCAACATTACAGCAGCAATACTAATAATAGCAACAGCAACTGCAGCAGCGGGTGCAGAGCAGGAGCACGGGGGCAGCAGGCGGCCGCAACCATAGATCCAGACTCTACAGCTCCGGAGGCAGAAACACCTGCAGAAAGCAACAGAAGGAGAGAGAAAGGGGAGAGAAAGCACACAACTACGGGAAGAAGTTGAATTAGTAACAAGCACTGATGGGATATGAGGGCGTACAGATGGAGAGGAAGAGGAGGAGAGAGGAGCTCAGTGCATCATAGGAAGTCTCCCGGCAGTCTAGGCCTATAGCAACATAACTAAGGGGTGGCTCAGGGCTCACCTGAGTCAGCCCTACTATAAGCTTTATCAAAGAGGAAAGTTTTAAGCCTACTCTTAAATGTGAGGAGGTTATCCGCCTCCCGTACACAAACTGGGATCTGGTTCCACAGGAGAGGAGCTTGATAGCTGAAGGCTCTGGCTCCCATTCTACTTTTAGAGACTCTAGGAACCACAAGGAACCCTGCATTCTGGGAGCGCAGTGCTCTAGTGGGGTAATAGGGTACTATGAGCTCTTTAAGATATGATGGTGCCTGACCATTTAGGGCTTTGAAGGTAAGGAGAAGGATTTTAAATTCTATTCTGGATTTTACAGGGAGCCAGTGCAGAGAAGCTAATATTGGAGAGATATGATCTCTTTTCCTGGTTCTTGTCAGTAAACGTGCCGCAGCATTCTGGATCAGCTGGAGAGTCTTAAGGGACTTATTGGGGCAGCCTGATAGTAGAGAGTTGCAATAGTCCAGCCTAGACGTAACAAATGCATGGACTAGTTTTTCTGCATCTGTTTGAGACAGGATGTGCCTGATTTTGCAATGTTACGTAAATGAAAAAAGGCAGTTCTTGAAGTTTGTTTTATGTGGGAGTTAAAGGACATATCCTGATCAAAGATAACTCCAAGATTCCTTACGGTGTCGCTGGAGGCCAGGGCAATGCCGTCTAGAGAAACTATATCTTTTAGATAATGTGTTTCGAAGGTGTTCGGGGCCAAGTACAATAACTTCGGTTTTGTCTGAGTTTAACATCAGAAAATTGCAAGTCATCCAGGTTTTTATGTCCTTCAGGCATGCTTGAAGTTTAGCTAATTGATTAGTTTCATCTGGCTTGATCGATAAATATAATTGGGTATCATCTGCATAACAATGAAAATGTATGGAGTGCTTCCTAATAATATTGCCCAAAGGAAGCATATACAAGGTAAACAGAATTGGTCCAAGCACAGAACCTTGTGGAACTCCATGACTAACTTTGGTGTGCATAGAGGATTCATCATTGACATGTACAAACTGATATCGATCTGATAAACCAGCACTCACTCCATTCAAACAGATCTGTTGTTGTTGTTGTATAGGTGATCACAGAGACAGGAGTAGAGAAATGGGGCTTTAATAGGCTGTTAAGAGGTACTTTCAGACAATCACCCAGAAATGTCTGTGTTCTCTATTATGAATCTGCAGCAGCAGGCTGCTGGCTACCTGTGATCCTACCAGCCTGTACACCACAGGCTGCTGCTGTTGTAGCTTAAAATAAAGAAAAGGGTTAGCAATATGACACAATCAATATAGTAAGTTTTGCTAATAATATCATACAGCAAAAACATGGATGCTGACTATGGAGGTGCAGAGTCATCATCAAGCCACAAGATATGACTGATTTCTCATCAGAATTAGCTGTCCTGTTTGGCTGCTACCATGTCTTCAATGTGCAGTATCAGGAAGAGGTGGCCAGTATGCTGGAGTTCATTCAGAGGTTTGTACATCATAAATTAATTCAAAAGCAGGATAACTCCAATTGTCATATGAGAGTGTAGCATTAATACCGCTTAATAAAGGCAGCACCAAAGATATGTATCTTAGGCCTAAATACATATTTCAATCAGGAGAGACTGAGAAATGTGAAGAGTCTGTGGCGATTAGACCCTATCCTGTCATCATAATTTAAGGGAGGTAGAGAAGCTGTGAGCATAATATGAAATGAGAAAATTAGAGAGAGAAATGCATAGCTGAAAAGGAAAATTATTGTGATGGTTACACTTGTTATTTTAAAATGAAGCTATGATGAGGTCACATTTATCTTTGAGTGCTGCAAGAGGTCGCATTGACCTTGCAATGAGGTCACGTTGATTATGTGAGTGAGCATGGTCACGTTGACCCTAAAAGAGAGTGTGGCCAGTTGACCGATAAAATGTTGCAACCTATATGACCTATATGTCTTCCATAAGTGTATGTGCTCTATTTAAGTGTATGTGGTGCTGGTGTATGTGGTGCAGGTGTATGTGGTGCGAATATCTGCTCGGCCAGCCACGATCAGCAATGGTGAATACACAACAATAGCACTGTGACAACCATAAAAGAAGAATACCACCACCAGTTATGTAGGGGTTATATGGCTTTATGAATACCAAAATATGACAATACCAAGATATAACATTAATTAATAACCTCAAAGAGGCACCAAAATTATATAGTGTTAACACATTAATTGGTACAAAAAGATGAAGTGGAGTGATTACACTCACTTCAGGCTATCAGGAGTAAACAGAGTTAACATTAAATAATAGAATTAAAATTGTATTAAATTCACCTCTCCCTTAAAGAAGGGAAGATGATAGCCAATTAATTAATAAATCAATCTCATAAATCAAGTATACTAAACTATTAATTTGGAATTCTGATTAATAATTAAATTAATAACTACAATCAAATTAACCATATCAATACTCTAGTAAAGGTTGAATACGGTAGACCAGAATGTATATTCATAAACATTTATTTATCAAATAATAATAAAAAGTAAAACACACAACAAGTAATCTAACTAGAACATGTACTAAAACAATAGGAGTGTGTGTGTGTGTGTGTGTTTGCGCGTGTGTTTCTTTATTCTGCCTGTGTGTTGTGAAGCAGGAGCTTTAAATTTCCTCTCCACATGTGTGGAGGCCAAATCCAAACGTATGTGTATGTGATAAGTGTAGGATAATGGTGCCAGGTTAGAAAAGAGGATGGTTAGTTTGCATGCAAGACCCTGTGTCTGTGTAAAACATAACTAACATCACCTTAGCGCTATGGCGGAGCCAATAACCTAAACCTAAACAGAGATCACAACAATACAGCTCAGTAAATAAACAGAATCAATACATGTAGCATTACAGTACATTGATAAAGTTTAACAGTGCTGTGTTAGCCGTGTATCATTGCTATGATAGCTGTGTATGCCCAGTTAGTTACCAGCTATGGGTTGCACCAGCTATGCGTAATTTTTTTATGTTCAAACTTAGCCTAGTTTGAACATAATTTCTAACTTAGGTTGGAGTTTACGTGATACTAACATTTTAAGGGTTGCACCAGCTGAAATAGTTCCAATGTAGGCATAAGTTACAACTTAAATCTTGCACCTAGCCCTTAGTAGATGTAAAGTCCTCCGTAAAATTGCGGTTGGCATGGCGCATCGTTTTGAAAGGTGGGTTAACTTGGAGGATGAGGAGGAGCGAATTATACAGGCAAGCAAAATATACAGGATGAGATAACTTTCTAATTAACAACTACTAATTTAACAGTTTGCCAGTACAGGCTATCATTTTGTGTTTGTTATAACGTTACAATTTAATCTGCCCAATAATAGGGAAACATTATATTACCCTGTGCTGTAGTTGACAGTTTCACCACTCAGTGTCACTCGTTATTTTGTACTAGCTGTAGATCAAGGTTGTATTTATCACCTACTCATAATGCTTTGTCCTAGTTTACGTACCTTTTTGTTGTTGTTTGGTGATTAACGTTAGCTATTTTTACCCGTTAGCTTCTTCACTGTTGCGTAGAAAAGTGTTTGAAGACAATTGGCACGAGAGACAACATGGTAATGTTAATGGCCACAGGAGGTGAAAACTTAATTTTCTGCGACAGTATTTTCGTTTGTGTGGACTTTACGCCAGAGTACCTAAGATAAACCTTAAGTCTCCGTGGTGCAACCAAACATCAACACAATTTTAGTATCAAACTAACTAGTTTCAGCGTAGCGATTAGTGTGGACTTTGCACCCTAACTTAAGAGGGAACTTATGTATAGCTGGTGTAACAGGCTGCAGTTCGTGAAGCTTGGTGTGCTGCTGTGTTAGCTGGCAATTCCATCAGTTGTTTGAGCCAGGCTGGAAAAGCTGCAGTTCTGATGCTGAATGCAGTCCTCGCTGTGCAGTGTTCTGATGGTGTAGGTTGGAGGAAAACGGTCGCTCCTTTGGTCTCTTTGCAAAGTTAGCAGCTCGGCACTAACTTGCTTCGTTGCTGCTGTTGCTCTTAAAGTTAACTTAGCAGGCAGACTTTGTGTCATAACCTTTAGCACTAAATAAACTTGTTAACCCTAGTTTAGCGATGTGCTAACCAGGGATCTTACGCAGGCTCTCACGTCGCTGCTGTAGAGTTCAGTGTGTCTGCTCTGTGTAGACTACACCGTGGAGAGGACCTCCATCGAGGTCAGAGAGGAGAAGAGGTAAGGGGGGTAAGAGGGCGAACAAAAGGGGAGCTGGAGTTTTGTTGACCTGGTCAGTGGCGTCATCCAGGAGACGTCAGGTTACAGTTCCAGGAAGTGATTGGAGGAGGGACAACTGTAAGCGTAACAACATAAATTTCTAAATAAAAGTTCTGTTTACATCACACAATGAACAAATTCATCTGTGGAGTTTCCGTGGTCCCTACACTTACATGAATTAATTAGCGGGGAATTAGGACTTCAGAGATCTTAGATTTGGGAGAACAGTGTCGACATCAGGGTGAATGAAGGAAGTGCAGAGGATGACCAACGCCCCAATTTTGCAGGGTGATAGATGAAATGCTTTGTTTGGCAGCATAAACAGAAGCACCTACCCTAAAAGAATGCCATGAATAAAGCTGAGGGGATAGGTTGCTTTTGATGAGGACTTGCTGTAATGCAGTGACAATGTTGTAATACAGAATGCAATGATGTAGCATCTGGCAGAATGCAAAGAAACATAGCAATTACCAGCAACATCATTTGCCAATGATAGCATGACTGAATACTAAATTAGGGTACCTATATATCCTGCAATGGCCAAAGTGGTATATTGCTGGCTATGATCTGAAGGAATTTAATGACCAGGATAACGAGAATGTAATGCAGAGATCGCCATGACCGGAAATAACAAATAAAATCGAGAGCAGCAGACAGCTGAAAAGCCCAAATCACCACTGAATATGCATCACTTACCAGAATACCATGATTATGAGCAATTGGCTGAAAGCAAGGAATATGTGGTAATTAGCAGAATACAATGAATATGGAGCAATTGCTGGTTACAATGATATGATGACATACCAAAATACAAAGAATATGACCCCACTTACCAGAATACAATGATATGAGCAATTAGCCGAAGCAATGATAGCAGGCACTAAGTGTAGTAAATAGCAGAATACAATCAATAGAGCAAAGAGCAGAATTTGATTAGATTAGCAGAATGTGAATAGTATGTATTACCAGCAATCTATATGCCCGCTGACGTAATGACTGATACTTAACTTGGGGTGACCAGATAACATGAATGAAATGCAGAGGTTAGCTATGACCGGAAATACAGGAAAATAAGATTCAAAGGGGACAGTGAGCAGCAGATAGCAGTGAAACAAACATTGCTCATAGAGAAAGTTATGCCACCTATTGCAACTGTTGATGAGACAGTGATGTGCAGTGATGAGGTCAGCAATGACCAGGAACTGCTTGATGAGGTTGCAAGACTTTGACTGTTGATGACTGATTTGATGTTTCCAGCAGAGGAGAGGACTACTTTATGTTACAGATAGCTGGGAGGATTCGAGTGAGAAACCTAGGTTCCAGGCGTGTGTCTTGACTACCTATTTCCCAAGATAAAGCTGATGGTAAATAAAACCTGGGTATCAAATGAAGGCCGACCCCAATGCTGGGAGAAAACCAGTGATAAACTCTTGGTGCAAGTCATAGTAGTATATCCAATCTGGCATACAAGTATTTCCATCACTTAATAAATGAGACATTATATGAATGCTATCCAAACTTAGTAGGTCTGGATTAGCCTACTATCTAAATTCTTATAGACCTATCTTTTAAATAGAACTGATATTTTGCACATCCGGCATAATTGTACAGCTCTTCATTTTCATAAGATATATTGTATAGTTTTCTTATTTTGTCTTATTTTATAATATTTCTTCACATTTTATTGCTTTTTTTCTTCACTTTTTTACAGTAGTCTACTTGCTTTTTTTATTTGTTTTATTTTATATATATATTTGTTTTTCTCTACTATGCTTATTTATGCACCAATATACCAAAGCAAATTCCTTGTATGTGAAAACGTACTTGGCAATAAATCTGATTGTAATACAGGAAGGTAGATTCGTATAACAGCATAATGTGGTACAGACTTAACAAGGCAAACTGGAGAATAAGAAAACAATAGGTTTATGCTAGATATAAGCAAATACCCTTACCAGACAGAGAGATTAGAATTACAGGCCTGTCTCTAATGTAATCCTTAAAATAAATATCTATTACCCTGTACGTAAATCAAGACCCGGCCACTATTATAAAACTTATGGTAATTGTTCCTAATGCCTTGTGTTGAGGTAAATCAAAACTGGGCCGCTATTATAGAATTACAGTAATTGCTCCTCATGCCTTGTGGAGCAAAAATCAACCCGGCCGCAGTTGAGGTGGGACACAGTTTTTTACAATTGCTAAGTCACATTTCTTAATAGGAGTTTGCTTTTTCAAAAGCACAGCAGCAGTCAATGTGGACTCAACTGTGGATCACTTTTCATTGCGTCTACACAAAATGCATTCAATGACCACATTTTTCAAATTCCATAAAGAGTTTTCTCACTCAAACTCAACCACCGCCAAAACTAAAAAAGTATCGTATAACTAAAAAGTAATAAAAATGCATAAACTGTGTATCTAATCTATATAAATGTATATCGGTGGAAAATTGTATTGTGGTTTTGTTGTAATATCTTTTGTTGTCATAGCAAACCTGACTAGGTTGAATGAGGGCAGCTCAGCGGTAAGCATTGTTGCCTCAAAGCAAGAACATCCTGGGTATGCATCTGCTGGCCACATAGGTCTTTTCTGTGTGGAGTTTCCGAGGGTTTCCTCCCAGTCAGAAGAGATGTAGGTTAGGTTATTTAGAGATTCAAGGAATGTTATATTTACTGTAATATATTATATGTATTTATTTTATATGTACAGTGGAAACATGAATGAGGCAGAATCAAGCTTCTTCTAGCCCTGTAACATCACTTTAGCAACAACTCAAATTCAGTTCAAAACAGAGCAATCCAATTAAGCGATAAATCACTTAAATAACCACTCAAACTCAATATAAAATAGAGCATTCCGATTTAGCAGCAAATCACTTAAAGAGGCCATATTAATCTTTTTGAGTTTTCCCCTTTACTTTAGTGTGTTATATAGCTGCATGTGTATGTAAAACGTCTGCAAAGTTACAAAGCCCAAAGTCCATGCCCAAAGAAAACACTTCTCCTGAACTGCCTGAAACACCTTGCTTGTAGTCCAGCCTTTTCTTCCGTTACTTATCTATGTCACAATGTAACGAAGAATCAATATCAGATTTATTGCTTTATTATATTATGTAATTTAACTGTTTAAACGGGTGATGTTTTGAAGTTTTTGGGTTAGAAGCAGTTATGGTGGTGGGTAGTGCCTGCTCAGGCTGTGGGAGCTGACCAATCAGAGCAGACTGGGATTTTAGGGAGGGGGGCCTTAAAGAGACAGAAGCTAAAACGGAGTGTTTCAGACAGAGGGTGAAAAGAGGTGCTGCAGGACTGTACAGTATGAGAAAAATTACGTGTTTTTTGAACATCAAAGCATGTAAACCTATTCTAGTAGACACCCAAAATAAAATTATGAACCTGAAAATGAGCATAATATGGCCCCTTAAGTATCAACCCAAATTCAACTCAAGACAAAGAAATTCAGTTTAGCATTAAATCATTTAAGCTCAACTCAAGACAAAGAAAGTCAATTTATCCCTTAGTATTAAATCATTTAAAATAGCCACTCAAGCTCAATTCAAGATAAAACAATTCCATTTATACCTTAGCATTGAATTATTCAAAATAGCAACACAAGCCTAATTCAAGGCAAAGTAATTCAATTTATCAACAAATCACTTTAGTAACAACTTAAACTCAATTTAAGGCAAAGCAATTCAATTCATCACATAGTGTCAAATAGTTAAAACAACAATGTTCAAATAAGCATCAAGGAGTCAAACTTAAAAATGTTCGATTTATCTTTAGCAATTCAGCATCAAATTTAGCTATTTAATATCAAATAATTACCCTAACAGTGTCAGCATATCCCAAGGAGTTTCTTACCTTTAGTAGTGAGGCTGTGGCAGGCGGCTTTCAGAGAAGAGACCAATACCAGGAACTTTGGTTCGATTGCGAAGTGTACAATCTGTTTTATTTAAAGCTTAACAAATCTTAAGATGTGGACGATGTCCTTTATGCAAAAAGGAAAAAGGCTTCTAATAATGCTCTGTTAGCTAGCTCAAAAACTCCCTCTTTATCTCTCCCAGTAAAATGCCAAAATGCAAAAACAAATAACAAGAGTAACAAAGAGGAAGAAGTCAAAAACTAAAAGGACCAAGTCTCGCTACGCCCTTCTGTGCCTCTGTTTTATACAGGTGGAGCACAGGATATACTCAAACTCGTCCATATTTGGACAAACATAAGTCTCTATAAGACTCAACCCATCTACATCAAATGTGAAGCATGTGATTAGATACATAAAATTGCTTATCAAGGCGTCATTTAGCAAGCTAAAACTTTTTTTTTCATACATGAAGCACATAGGTCAAAAGGATTGTCATGAAATTTTGTTCAGACATTGATGATGATCAATTGTAAATATTTTTTGTGATCCTCTGACTTTTTATCTAGCCCCATTATTAGGTCAAAATATTAATTTGTTTAATATTTTGGTTTATGACGAAATACTAAAAACTAATGACATTCCCATCAGCCTCAGCTGTACTTTGTGTTCAGTGATTACTAGCAAATGTTAACATGCTAAGTGAAGATGGTGAACATGGTAAACATTACATGTGCTAAACATAAGTATGTTAGCTGATTGTTATTGTGAGAATGTTAGCATCCTGATGTAATTTGTACTTTTAATAAGAAAATGTTCAACAATTAAAGAGGCTGTGTGTAGTTTTCAGAAAGTCGTTGTTTTTGGTGACACCGGTGGCCGTTAAGACAATAGCAGTCAGCGTTGTTGCTCGTTCTCGTGCTCGCACACAGTAGGTGCGAGCGAGCATCCTGGGCATCGGCCAAAACAGTGACATCACATACAGTAGACTGAACGTGATCGACCGGCATCATGTTGATAGATGAGGTAAGTGAAGTTACACTGTTATTATAGTTTGACTAACGATATTTAAAAAGAAATCAGATTTAAAAAGAGCAATATCGTTATCACCTTGCTAGCTTGCACAATATAGGCTAGTGACTTTGAACGAATCCATTCTCGTTGCATGATACATTGACTGCATTTATATGACACTTCAGCGTTAGCTTACATTAGCTAGCCAGCTTTATCAATTGCCATTTGTCAGCATACCTAAATTTGCTGGATGATAATCGCATAACGGTTAGTGAACTAGACGTTCATTATTGACGTGATAGCTGAATCGATGCGCTAATGTTTCTGCATAATAGATTTTTTTATTGTCAACTAACGTTACTGTACTGAAGGGGTCTGGCAGTGGGTTTAGACAACGATAATACTAAACTAATGTCAGTTATAAGCAGATGGTAGGAGTGGGATGACTAACGTTAGACTGGAGATAATGCACATAAAGTAAAGAACAGATGTTTTTGGCAACATATCCTATGTATTCATCAATTCGTGCATCATTGTAGATCACCTTGCTTTATCATTACAGCTTACCATGGTGTTACTGTCAATCAGCATCGCAATAAAACTAGCCATTTTATACATTTTCATTTTTGTTTATTTCAGGATTCAAGTTCTGAAGATTATGCAGCTCTACTGGAAGAAAGCAGATGGTGGTCACCCGTCAGCCAGGGGTTTTTCTGGACATCATCTGGGACGTCTGGGTACCAGGAACCAGGTGGCAGATTAGAGACAAATACCCTGACCCCTTTAGCAACTATGTTGGGTACAAGGAAACACCATTTAGGTGAAATTAAAAACTGTGTTCATTGTCCCTGCATGTGAGTACATTACCTCAAAGAAAAACTACATTTTATTTTTTATACAAGCTCATTTAGTTTTTAGTTCTAGTTCTAGTTCTACAATGTCATATTAATTTGTTTTCTTTTTACAAGTTTTTCGATTTATAATAAACAAACTATGGCACTGTAAACCACACTCTCAGGACGTCTTTCTTTGCTTGCTCCCATTGTTGTCATTGCTCATGTAGCTGAGGTCATGTCCTTTATGGAGAGAGAAAAAGAAAAAGGCAAGAATTAGAACCTACACACTGACAAGTCAACCAGTAGGTAAATTCATTACATGGGTATACATCAGCAGAAATGTATAAAGTATAAGCATGGGTGTCATGTTGGCAGGGAAAAATCAGGCTGATGATATCCAATGAAATGAAATGACTTTACAGTGGCATGTAATCCACAGAATAGGAGATTGAGCATAAGAGGTAACAAACATGTCTACAGTATTGGAGATAAATGCACGCATAAATGCAAATCCATCCAATACTCCAGCTGCCAGTAAGTTACTGTAAAATTGACAGCAACCTTTTGGGGCGATGTATATTAATATTTGGGGCCTCTATTCCTGCCTGTGGTCACTAAAATTGCAAATATGTTCAGGTTACACCGATGTGCATTTGTGCCCGGAGATTTTGCTTGTGCTTGTGTTTGCTTGAGTCCATCGTGTCATAGGAGGTACTGACATAGTGAGTTGTTTTTGACATATTCATGTAATGTATTATGTAATAAACATGTCCTAGACACATGGAAGATGGAAAATGTTTGACTTACCTCAATAATTACTTTTTTAAATAGATGCTTTCTGTCACCTTTATCAACAGGCCGTGAAAGCCAACAATGTTTCACTTCCTCGTCAAGTTCATGAAATCATGAACCACTGGGTGCTCCAGATGGGCTTCCCTGTGGTTACCATAGATACTAACACAGGAAAGGTGTCCCAGAAGCACTTTCTGTTGGATCCAGAGTCTAACGTCACAGTCGAATCACCTTACAAGTACGCAACACAACAGTATTGCACTGCAAAATATCTGCAGGGATTATATTTTCCTCAAAAGTATTAATCCTCCCATGTGAATTTCTTTACTTTAAGTGACTCACATTTTAAACCAAAATGCATAGATGTGAATGCAGATGGTGTGCATAGATGTGAATGCAGATGGTTTGATACATAGGACAATAGATTTAAAAAGAAATAGTTGTCTTCCTCTTTGCTTCCTTCTTAACTTCCGCCTTCACTTGCTTAAATTATGAATAAAAGTTTAATGTATTTCTCCCCTAGCTATGAGTGGCTGATTCCTGTTAGGTGGATGATGTCCGGTGAGGTCCAGAGAGATATCTGGTGGCTGATGGAAAAGGAAGGTGTGTATTATATGCTAGTAATATGTACGGTTGATAAAACATACATAATTAATTGTAAAACTTATAAACCATTATAAGCACCAGTCTGTTACATAAGCAAAATAATGTAATTTAAATGACTAAATATCTTTCTTGCAAATATGATTTTATTTGCTATGCTTTACATCACCATCAGGTTAACTATTAATCATTCGAAGTTTTTTTTTTTTTTTTCTTATGTTTTACTTTTTCCCTGTTTTGTCTCGGTCAGCGGTGAACTTGGAGATGAGGCGTGGTGGTTTGTGGGTTTTGGCCAACATCAATGTAACTGGATATTACCGGGTAAACTATGATCTTGGAAACTGGGAAAGCCTCATCATTCAGCTTAATTCAGAGCACCAGGTACACAGTCAGACTGTGTCAGTATTTGCACATTGTATAAGAATTGTTTGTTTCTAATATCCTGTTTGACACATAAAATCTGCCGTTCAGGTTATACCAGTGATAAACAGAGCCCAGCTTGTGGATGATGCTTTCAATTTGGCCAGGTATGTC
Organism: Macquaria ambigua; assembly: GCA_008360985.2. NCBI lineage: Eukaryota > Metazoa > Chordata > Actinopteri > Centrarchiformes > Percichthyidae > Macquaria > Macquaria ambigua. The sequence goes on along the minus strand of VMKM01003751.1, from coordinate 5,470 downwards.
AGTTTAGCTGCTTGGAGTTTTTGCTGCAGTTTTTCACACCATTTCCTGCTTGGTCTCATTAGCGTCTGTGAGTTAGAACCCAAGTAAAACCAAGAAACAAACTTTTTACTACATGTTACCATGGTGAATAGCAGAAAAGGCCTAACAATTATATAAGATTGAAAATCAAAAGCAAGTAACACATAATTTTGATATTCTGAGAGTGTAACTAAAAAATATAATACACATTAAAGCTGCGATGAACGGGCCCTTGCACTTTCCCGCACATCGTCAGCCGACGTGACGTTTTGCGTCCATCTGCGGACATGTCGTTTTGCGCATTTTCTATCAATTGCTGTGTCCACTATGTGGCGCTGGAGAACACGCTTTAAAAACACATTACTTTGCTGTATGTCAAGTGTGGACCACACAACAAAAGTTTCATGGAAATCAAATCATGTTTATGTCACACAAAGCTTACTTCCTGGTGCCAGTAGGTGGCACTATGACTAGAACTCAGTATTGGCATATAGATATCCTCAGACCTGTAATCTTATCCAGCATATGAAATTTGGAGCAGATTGGATCGTGTAAATAGAAGTTACAAGAACTTCCTGTTTCATGGCGGAACATGTAAATTCGACGCCACGCCACAGGCATGCCGTTCAACAAAATATGAAACTTTTAGCAACTTTTCATCACAATGGTCTTTAGATTGCACTGGCCAAATTTGAAGAGGATCTGATTCATTCTCTAGGAGGAGTTTGTTAAAGTACAGAACCCTCAAATGACAAAAAAAGGCCAAATATTGTACAGAAAATGTAAGACTTCCTGTTGGGTTTAGGATATGTCTCCAAGAGACTTTTATTTAAGTCTTGGGATGTTATATCTGCCTCCCAAATTTCATACCTCTAGGTGAAACATGCCGCAGGGGCTAGTTTGTTAAAAGTTTGTAGGGGGTGCTATTGAGCCATTTTGCCACACCCATGCATGAGACCCATAAAATATATAATTTTTCACCACTTCTGACACATGTGCAAAGTTTCGGGACTTCTTGAGCACCTTTAGCCCCTCAAAACTGCGATTATCTCGGGAGAAGAATAAGAAGAAGAAAGCAAATCCAATAGGGTCCTCGCACTGGTCAGTGCTCAGGCCCTAAATATGTAGGGGGGTGCCTTGTTTCATGAACTCACACTTTCTCCTTAAAAATGTAATGGCATCTTGATATTATGAGATTACCAGTTTACATTATGAAATTACCAGTCCATATGTCATAGTTATGCATGGCATTTAGGAAGGTGACTTCTAAGTAGGAGGCAGAGTTCAATTGGGTCCATAAAGATGCAATACTGTCACTAGTAAACCACATGACATGTATCTCCTATTAATGTTATATGTTGGCAGCAGATGTCATTGTGCACAATAACAGTCCTCTGCCACTTTTGCCACGAGTGCAGGTATCTGCGTCTTTCCAGACAGTAAGTTACTTTAACATCGTAGTAACCTCCTATTAAAATAAACATGTGGTGCAGTAGGTATGGTTGGTTAACCTCACTGTCTGACATTGTAAACAACAACCTACTGTATATTCTTATTCTTCTCTTCAAGACAGTATTACAGCTTAACTTAGCTGACATAACCCAACTCAACTGAGTTGACTTCTTACTATTAGAACAGTAGAATTTACTTAAAAAATAAACATATTACTCACTTTATGATAACTCTACCCATTAGTTACTGATTTATCTATTTGACTATGATTTTTATCTATTTTGAATATGCTGTTACTTATTCATGTCACATGCTAGGCTGTATGGAATAAAAACAGTCTCATTAGTATTCACAAACAAATGTCAAATTACATAACTTGTAAAACACAATGCACAAATAAATGCAGTGATTTGTATCCGTAAATCTGTATCTGTGCCTCTAATTTACCACTCATTTATCATCATTTGTACATCAACTTAGCATTTTTCAACTGAAATATATTTGTGAATCTCCATCAATTTGTGTGGATTATTTTAAGACTGTTGTACCCATGGATGTATAAAGAGAACTGGATACTGGATACTAGTGTCTGTTTAGGAGGCAGTGCGCTGCATACATTATAATGTTAATTTAATAATCAGTCGTTATGTACTAACGTTACGTTGGATGTAGTGCTAATGTCATAAAATAAATAACCAGGATGAGATTACAATTAGGCCTACAATTTACAGCAGGGCTAAAACCATGGATGTATTAATGAGAAACATAAACCAACTGCCATGTTTAACAACTTAATTCGGCGACATATCATAATCAGGATCAGAAAAAGCTGCCCTTTTTGTTATGTTGTTGTTAATTAGTCTTGTACCCACAGCTCTTAAGAACATTCTCTGAATCAATTCAGAGCTATAGTGTTTATCTGTGCTGTGTCCCAGATGAAGCTAGAAGTTTCTCTTCTGTGAGAAGTTCTAAAGGGCAGTTATGAATGTATTTTGTCTGGAGTGCCAAAAATGGAAAGGTCACCCTCTGGAGAGCATGAAAGTGCTCAATATATTTCATGACAATATCCCCATTAGTTTTTGGTATTTCTTTTGTACAAAATGAAAATTTTACCTGATAGTGTTGCAAGAGGAAAGGTCAGTGAAATTTTATTCCAAGGCCGCATGTGATGTAGTTATAGGATAGTTTGCTGTGGACCTAAATCTTGGACAAACAGACCGACTGACCAAAGGCCAAAGTGCACAAAAATACATACATACATATTCATTCTTATATTACGAAAGGGTCGGGTAACCCAAACTACAAAAACAAAACAATAAAAAAACATATTCACCTCCATTGTATTGGGGTGGAGGAAGAAATCTCAGAGACAGATATCCCAACTTTATATTAAGTAATCTAAAATATGAGTATCTCTTCGTTCTGCAGGGCTCAGCTGGTCTCCACTACTCTCGCTCTGTGGACAACCTCCTATCTGTCTGCAGAGACAGAATACATGCCCTGGCAGTCTGCTCTGGATAATCTGCACTATTACAACCTCATGCTGGACCGAACTGAAGTCTATCAGCCTATGCAGGTACACTACATTATCTGTGTATGTCAGTGATAGAGACAAGTTTTTTTGTTATTGTAGGATTTTAGTAAAGCACCTCCTGGATCCTCCAAATACTTCACTTACAATATGTTCATTTACACAACCACAGTTAGTCTTTATGCCCCCTTGTGGCCAAAGGTAGGCAAAGCAGTGCCTACAGATAAACCAGCATCCTTTTCTCACCTCTGTAATAATTCTAGGACTACATAAGGAAGCTTGTGACTCCCCTCTTCCTGTACTTCAAGAACATGACATCAGACTGGACCTATGTTCCTGACAGACACACTGATCAGTGAGTGTACAATACACGACACAAAAAAAAACTAATAGAAAAAAGATAAAGACAAATGATAAAATGCATTTAAAGCTGCAAGCAGCGAAGAACGGGCCCTAGTACCTTCCCGCACTTCGGGGATGCTGGCTGGTGTGTGTTCAGGCTGGGACTATTATCAAATATGTGAAGTTTGGGGCAGATTTGACCATGTACACTGGAGTTACAACAACTTCCTGTTTCATGGGGAAACATGGAAATTTGATGCAATGCCACGGACACGCCAGTCTACGAAGTATGACACTTTTAATTTTACATTGCAAAGGTCAAAGACACAAATTTAAGAGCTGACAAGCTTGGATTACCCCAAATTAAAGCCAGACTAAAAAGACAGGTCTTCAATTTCTTTTCTGTTCATTTTCTATCACTAGGATTTTGTAAAAAAAATGTCTTGTACCTCTCTCAACAGCAGCAGCTGGCAGCAATTATACACATTTTGTCCAGAAAATGCACATTCTAGTTTGTAAATGTTACCATGCTAACACGCTAAACTAAGATGGTGAACACTGTATAAACATTACAGAAGCATGTTAGCATTGTCATTGTAAGCATATTACTTTTTTTTTTTAGCATTTACCTCACAGAGCCTCACAGTTCTGCTAGCATGGCTGCAGAACCTTAGTCTTGTTATCCAACAAGTAGAATCTCTGTTTTTTGCTTATTTAGTTTAAAAAAATACTCATCCAAATATTGATATCTGAACAAGTAAAAGCATTCAAAGAATTGGCATTATTTGGTGAAACAGAGCTATACAGTTGTGCATTATCTTGCGCAGAGGAAGCCTTTATAAAGAAAAATAGGACAATTAAATGTGGACTCTTAGACATCAGATCTCTGTCATCTAAAGCTGTGAGTTGATCCAGAATGCTGTGGCACGTGTACTGAAAAGAACCAGGAAAAGAGATCATATTTCACCCATATTTGCTTCTCTAAACTGGCTCCCTGTAAAATCCAGAATAGAATTTAAAACCCTTCTCTTCACCTACAAAGCCCTTAAAGCTGGTGTAGGCAAAATCTGTGCAACCTAGGCAAAACCTTCCACCTCTCTCTCTGCTGCCTCGCATCACTCTGCTAAGCCCCTCCCACCAAACCCACAACTTCGACTGGCAGCAGAAGGAGTCGGTTCCGCTGCGAAACCGTATCACTAGTAGGGCTCGCTCTCCACAGCGTGAGCCTCACCAAGACCGTGGTCCCTCCCGCCGCTACTTGTCTTCTCAAAGATGCCCCTCTAGTGCTTTGCACCCGCAGAGCAGAGGGCCCCAGGCAGCTGCAACGGCGTCCAGCAGCGGGATGAGAGGCTAGTACACCACATACATGCCACTGTCCCCTGTCAAAAGTTATTCCTCACTGTTTGCCATCAAGCCTCCCCACTTGTCATTAAGAGCGCCATGGCATCGAACATAATGAGCCTGAAGCTCCGTGTGGAGGTGGGACATGCTGTTATGTACTATATGCTGCTGTAGGGAAAGGAGGTGTTGGAAATTTATCACAAGTTTCAGGATTTTCCACCACTGAATCAGGTTTTCACCATCTGAAGGGACGTGCACACACATCTGCTCTTGTAGCTTAGCCAATACGAACGCACAGTCTCTCTGAAATGACCTGTGATAGGCTAAAGTCTACCGTCGCGGGACAGATTTTCTGAAGCCTGAAAACAGAGGCAAGAGGGGGGGCTGAAGTAGAGTTCTGCTCTCAGACCACGTGAATTAGAATATGCTGCATAGTTAATAAGGCATTTTTGCCCAATGACGCCAAAATAAAACTGCCTACCCACCCTTTAATGGTCAGACACCATCATATCTTAAAGAGCTCATAGTACCTTAAATCCCCACAAGAGCACTGTGCTCCCAGAAAGCAGGTTCCTTGTGGTTCCTAGTCTCTAAAAGTAGAGTGGGAGCCAGAGCCTTCAGCTATCAAGCTCCTCTCCTGTGGAACCAGATCCCAGTTTGTGTACGGGAGGCAGACACCCTCCTCACATTTAAGAGTAGGCTTAAGAATTTCTTAAGCCTTTTTTATAAAGAAAAAACTTTCTTCCTTTCTTATGAGCAAAACCAGTCAAGCACTGCACCAGGGAG
>VMKM01003750.1:0-29662 GCA_008360985.2 Macquaria ambigua | reverse complement strand
AACAGCCAATTGTCCAATTACTTTTGGTCCCTAAATAGGGTGGACTACAAATATAAATGTCTGTAATTCCTACACCGTTCATCCAATATTGCTGTCAGTACCCTCAAATTAAAGCTAAAAAGTACTAATTGTTTCATTTCAAATCCATGGTGGTGGTGTACAGAGCCAAGATAACTGTCCAAATACTTATGGAGCTGACTGTATACATATATATACACATATACAGTATATACAAATACTGTATACATACATCAAGGTTCAAGGTTCATTTATTTATCATTATACAATGAAATGCATGTTGTAGTCCCTTCATGCAACACACAAAACAAAAAAAAACAAAAACTATTATTTATGGTGGAGTGCAGAGGATGAATTGAGGAGTCTCACAGTCTGAGGAAACAAGCTGCTCTGTAGTCTGGTGGTACAGCAGCCGGTACTTCTTGGGGTGGGTATTGTCTTTTAGTATATACTGTATATATGTACACACACACACACACACACACACACACACACACACACACACACACACACACACACACACACACACACACTAGAATTATAAAGTTAGGGTGTTGTACCTTCAGTATAATATCATGGGTTGGGCTGCCGATCCTCTCCTCTGACTCCACGCTGTACTCTGCTGCCAGTGGAACAGTAGGACTGTAGAGAAGCCAATGTTTCTGTCCCTCCAGCTGCAGGATAAACACCTGGACAAAGACCACCATCAGCATAAGGAAAAAATGCATGTTAGTGAGACCTCCAAGTCGGTACCTGCTGTCTGCTGATCAGGGTCCCTATTAACAAACTTACCATCAAGCAGGCTTTCTTCATGGCACTAAAGGTTCTGAGCTGAGAAACTAGAATTCAAGGACTGACATTAAATAGCTGAGGTGGGTGAAGAGTAGCAGCACTCTCAAAGTTCTTTCAAAATTTGAAACATACTGTACATTTTTGAAAGCTCAGTATCATGACATTTTTAAAAAATGTTGAGCTGATTCTGTAGTGGAAAGTTACTCAATATATTTACTCAACTACTGTATAGCCAGCCAAAAACATCTCATGTCACTCCACGTTTCATATCTCCACTCGCATTAAGTTCAAGTCAGTAATGCTCGTCTACAGAGTGGCCACCTCCCTCATTCAGGTTAATGAGCCTTCTCATTCACAATGATCTGCAAATGAACAACGACTAGCCATACCATCCCTGCGAGGCAGGAAATCTCACTCCAAACTTCTGTGCTCCCTTGCTGGTGGAATGAGTAACCAAACTCGATTCAGTCAGCAGAATCCCCCTGTCTTAAAAAAAACATTTCAAGACCTACTTACTCACCTAATATGCACTCACTCACTCCCTCCCTCCCCACAAAACAATTTCCCTCACGGGATCAATAAACTACATCTATCTATCTATCTATCTATCTATCTATCTATCTATCTATCTATCTATCTATCTATCTCCTTCTCTAGCTCTCAAAAAAACCTTTCTCATTTGTTAGACACTTGTGTGTTACTTCAGGCACCTGCAGCCTTATGACACGTATCAGGTGGAACATAGAACTGAGTGTTGAGGCTCTTATTCTTGACAGCGATTGCAACTCATTTGTAAGTTGTTTCGGACAAAAGCATCTGCCAAATGTAAATGTACAATTCGGTTCTTACCTCCACTACATTTTATAGCCAAAGAAAATTATACATTTTATTCCCCGCATTTATTTGACAGGAATAGTTACTAGCTACTTTACAAAATAAGATTTTAAAAACATAATAGCAAAAACATATAAATGCATATAAAATATGTGTAACATATGCTTATTGCATGTTACATTAAATACATAATTTGAGGTTTAAATTGTTACTTTGTCTAATAGCAAACTCTTGTAATATAGAATTTAAATTTGTCAGTAATGTTACCTTTACTTGATAGTTATAAGTTGTACATTTGTGTTATTTTCGTATTTTTATTATTTTATATTTCATATTTATTACTAAGCTACACAGTATCCATGGTAACAATGCAGTTATAAAGTCCATCACCGGGGGAACAAGTCAGACCGGGCTTGTATCCCCCAGGTGAGTGGTTGACTGTTAAATGAAAACCTGTAAATATTAATGTATAGCCTATCAGAGAGAAAGAGAGAGACGGTAACTAAATTGACATCCAGAGTAATTATCTATGTGTACTAATTTATCTGTATCGGTAGTGTCTTTGTGTAATGTGTCATTTTTAAGAAGTCTTGGACAGTTGACTCTATAATTTGTCAGTTAATGTTTATTTAGATTGGCTACAGAAATCATTCATTAGTATTGTAAGTTTCCTTTGTTTATGATTTTCTTTTATACTGAATAGTTTTACTGAGACCGGGCTTGTATCCCCCAGATCCCAAAGTGCTTGTAAGCAATAAATAATCTGTGAATCGACATCGGAGCTGTTTGTGTCTCAGCGTTGGAGTTAACTACTGTAGCTGTCAGCCGTTAGTCCATCAACATCACAAAACACAACGCAGAGACTATTGGCTGTTATCACTATGAGCGATATAAGAAATGTATTTGCTGTTTTATAAACTGTAATCAAGAGTAGATAGACCCTGGTTACATATGCATTGATTCAAAGTACATTAACCTACCCAACACAGTGTAATATAATTAAAATCAGCTCGACTTTGACCAGATACAACATCAAAATATTTAAAAAATCATTGACAGGGTCTATTCTGCGTTGTATAAGTATCCTTATACTGTGGTATTGCTAATTTTACTCAAGTAAAGGATTTCTACACTTCTTCCACCACTGACCAGGTGGACTGCCATTAGTGGGTCATCAGTGTGCCATAAATCTGAAGAGGCTTTGGCTGTTGAATGAGTCCAGTCATGCATTCATTGTTGTACCTCGACATCATCATAGTGAGCTGGAAGGCCCTGGGACTCCTGTGGTGTGATGTAGACGTTAGAGCCCACCAAGGCTCCAAAGAAACACTCTAGCTTCTCCTGGATCCTCCACAACTCATCCTGACAACACACAGGGAAAACTACATGAGAGCTGAAAAAACATTTCATCATTTCTTGTTCCTGAATACACTCACTGTGCATTTGCCCTATGAATGTAATGTAATGTAATAATAGAAAAATACCAGCAGTGGTAGATATTCTGGTCTAATACATATTGAATATGCATCCACACATACATACGTGTATGTATGTGTGCATGTGTGTGTGTGCATGTATGTATGTATGTTTTCTGTACATTGATCAGAGAATAGGTAAAAAAGATTGTGTACATTTCATCATTTTATTAGTGTACTTGAAATTATTACTGAATTATTACTATTGCAGAGCAGATAGTGTACAGTGGGTTTTTATTGCTTTTTTTTTTATATTACTGATAGATACTATGAAGCTCCGCAGAGCTGAGGGGAACTGTACAGTCAGTAATAAATAATTCTCTGTGGCTTTGTCACTACGTGTAACCTATTTTACAACACACAGTCAATTGATCTGTTGTTAATATAAAAATATTGATTTGTGCAGCTTTAAGGAATGCAGTGTAAATGAGCAACTGATAGATGTACTAACATTAGCAGTAGCATCATTTGTCGCAAAGGCCACAATTTCCTCTTTGCTGGCAGCACTCTCACCTTGAACCTCTGCGGCTGGTGGAACTGAATGGTCGCCTTATTCTGAACCAAGTTCTTACTGAGAACACTTTTCTTAACTTGCCCCTCCCTGTTGAGCACTTTTTTCTTGCCGTTGATGCAGCGAACAACGTTGATGTCCCTGTAGTATTCCAGACCTTGAGAACACAGGCTCTGCAGGTCGGACAGCTGGAACAAAGACTGGTAGTAGGAGGCTGTGTTGGGATCAGACCTCTGCAGATGGAGGGGTTTCTTCTCCCAGTACTCCCTGAAGAACTGCTCTGTCCCCATGGGGTGAAGGAGGCTCTCGAACAGGCTGACTGGGCTGTGGAAGCACAGAGGGGATGGAGGGTCGCTGTGCTTTACCCTGCTCTGTTTAGGAGGGAGCTGCTCATCATCACTCCTCCGTCTCTTTCCATTCTTTGCTTTGCTTTTCTTTGGCATTTTAATCTGAGGAAAAATTCAAAGAAAATCATCAATGAGATGCTCAACTGAAATCAGGACGAATCTCAGAGGTAGTGGAAAAATGATTTGTTGGTACGTCTAGGGGAATTAATTACCACTAAGAATTATGGCTAAACCAGCTACTAATTTATTAAAGTTAAAAAAATCTAATGATATATTAACTAATTCATTTAAACAATCTTGAAACGAATCCCTTAGATTTGTTCTTTTAAAGAATTACTGTGTAAGATACAGACTAAGGGGGACATTTTACAGTTCATTTTTCAACTTGTCAATCCTCCGTGGTTGATAAACTATGTAATGGTGACACTGTTTCTAAATTACCTCAAACTTAGTTTGGCATTTCTATATTGCAATTTCTTGTTACTTATCGGCCAACATATACACCATCTGGAATAAGCCAATATGTCTGGAACAATATAACTGAATTTGCACTACACATTAGTTATTCTTCAATAAAAACTGGTCTGACAACCTGGGCATATTTGGTGCTATTTGGTCTGCTGATCAGGTTGAAATATTGTAGGGAGGAACAGTACAAGCAGAAATAGCCACAGTGAGCCATTAGATGAAGAGCTGCAGACAAAAAACTTGCATTTTCTGCAAACTAGAACATTTCGAATGCGTCATCAAGGTAAACAACTTATTCTACCTTGCTGTGCTGTGCAGTGGAAAAATACTCGAACCAGCGCAGCTCGACTGCTCGCAGCTGTTCAGGACATGGTTGCTGACGTCAGAGAAAGAATGCAGGCCTAATTGAACTCCAGTGACCACCTACTGGTTTCAATTTATTTAGGTTAACATGTAAACATAGATTGAAGCTAAACAAAAATACTACTGAGATAAGGGTATCATTCATTGTCCAACACGGTCTCAACAAGAGTTCCTCGCAATATCTGCAGCACACCAAGTCTCTCGCTCATATTAGTAGACCCGCATTCTTGACGTTCACCAACCATTTAATAGGACAAAAGACCATGTCTGTGACAATCGTGCCTGTCAGGATTTGCATCCCCTGATATTTCAGCCAAGAAGACTGTTACATATGAAATTCACACTGTCAAGCCAAAACGGACCAAAAGCAGCTGAAATAGGGCTGGGCGATATGGCCAAAAATGTTTTTACGATTTTCTTTTTCTCCATAACAGTCGATATTGATAATTACAGGTATCACTATTAATGTCAAATCATTATTTCTTTCAAGTTCATAGGCTGATTTTTGCTCCTGAGGGAAAGTTGAAGAAACCAGGTGGTTAATTGTGGTTTTAAACTATTCTTTATTGTCAGAACATGACAAACACTTGCCACACAGCAGAACATTTCACAAATCTGAGGTACTGTAATTTTTTTACTTTTTGTTCTAATGGCTGATATTGTTTCAAATCATGAAACAGGTTTGTGGTGTTGCCCATCTTAGCAAACAAAGTTATTAATATTACCCTAACATTTGACCACTAAGCAGCTGAGTCCATGCCAATCAAGTGCGTTAAAGTAAACACAACACGTTAATGAAAGGTGCTGGTCTTCACTCGTAATTCCCATTTAATAAATCACCAGGCAAATCAACATAACAGTAACATTAGCCACGTCCTTGACAGCAACACGAAACATTAACCAACCACACAATCAGCCAACATAGTTATTCGAGGCAGAGGGGTCACACTTAACTTTGCATGTTCACCACATCTAACGAACCCAAAAATTGAATCCAGCAATCAGTCATCATACCGGTATATTAACATCACGTGTTGTCAGCTTACCTCATGCCTTTACACGCTTTTCCTTTCAGTAAAGCAAATAAAAAAATAATCCATGTGTTGATCAGGTTAAGTAATCCAGTCGGAGAAAGGAGATTTGTACTTCAGCAGTTCAGGTCAAGCTTGCAGTTTTGCAAAATTCCCGCGATTTCTCCGCATTATCATCATAAACTCAATGTCCTTAACGGGACCTTGCCATGAGAATGAAAAACAATTACGACGAGTCCATGAGGAGTTCTGCTGAAGCCATTAACGTTACAGCACAAAGTAAACCTTTCAAAACTAAACTTTATCAACAAAAATAATTCCTTATTTACAGTAAGGCTCTCCAACCTCTCTTCTCACCATCAAAACAAACCCTGTGTATGTATGAGAGAGAGAGAGAGAAAGAGAAATATATCTTTTCCTTATGTACAATTTACGATATTAATAAATATATTAATATATTACAGTAGGTGTGTTTTTCTCGTGTTTCTGATTGTAATTGCCTGCCAATATAGGCCATAATACTGAATCTATTTAGGATTTCTACATAAAAGATATTGCTTAATGTAATATATTAGCCATTCAGAATACCAAAGACAGTTCTTACATATTAAGTTCAGGCAAAATTGAAAAAATAAAATCATTGTCTGCAATATAAGTGCACAATTATGAGATTATCTTAATGATCGAAAGCATGATTTGTTCTCTCAAAACTATAATAATCAAATTTCTACCAGAATCTTTATTTTTTTGGTTCATTCTAGACAGGCACAGTTGTCTTACACTCATTACTTTGAATAAAAAACAGTATTAGTAGAAAAATATAAGGATTATAAAGACAACATAAGCCTATCTCACCATAGGTTCCAATTACAGCAAGTTTAAAACTGGACCCAGGTTAGATGGCTGCCATATGGTTCCATCCCGGAATGGCAAGTCATTATGACAAGTCACATCTACTGTTTTATATCTATGATGGGAACTGCGTTTTCTTCGGTGTCGCTCATTTCGCTTATTTAGCTCCAACTACAAGCCTATTAGCCACTGTGTCTGTAAGCATACCTCTATTTCTGCGAAGTGATAGGCTCTTTTAATGCTGGCTTCTGATTGGCTCTTTTAATCCTGGCTTCTGATTGGCTTTTATGCCTGGCTTCTGATTGGCTTTTATGCCTGGCTCTTCTTCTTCTTCTTCTTCTTCGTCGTCTTCGTCGTCTCAATGAGTCTATTAAGCCTAGTACTTATATTCCATGTTATCCTGCCAACTGGAATATTGTACATTTTCTAAAAACCACTGCATCTCTTTAACACTCTTGTCTGTTTGTGTCCCACAAGCACAGTTGTGCGTCTCTCTCCCTCTCTTTGCATAATACATTATGGTACACATATTCGTACCGAAATTTTTCAGTATTGAGTTCCCGTCTATACACCCGCCTGAACCACTCACAGTTGTCAATCATGACATGACAACCCCTTTTTATCAAATAACTTATTAAAACTGAACTTATCAGAAATATGAACACTTAAACATCAGCGTGATAAGAACTACCTAAAATGACAGAACCCATCTTTGGGAAAAATGTATGTGACGTGTACTTTGACTTTTCAGTTTGGCCCATGTCCCATCTGCTAACATGGAGAGGACGGGGCTTATGACCTATACTGCAGCCAGACACCAGAGGGTGATCGAGATGTTTTGGCTTTACTTTTGTTAGCCTATCAGTGTGAACGGATTTCTAAAAAACATATTGAGCCGTTGAGCCCTGGCACTTTTTTGCTCGGGCCCTAAAAAAGAAGCAATTTTATGTCATGTGTCCCCCGCTGTACCACAAACATACCGAAACGTGACTTAAAAACCGAGGTACTTACCGAACCATGATTTTTGTGTACCGTTACACCCCTAGTATATAAGTAACTGTATATATTATTCTTTTTATTCTATTCTAATTTTAATTTAAATTTGTATAAATGTGTGTGTAGCGTGAAGGGGGCTACAACTTTCATTTCATTGTGCAGCACTGTGTTGTAGAATGACAAATAAATGTACCTTGATATTCACCAAGGTTATTATTAGGCATGATCTGATGTATATACAAAATAAAATACTTGATGGTAGGGCAGAGACTGTGCATTATGGAGGGGGTTACATATTTTAGCAGACTGTCCTACCAGCCTGGTTTTGTTTAGTTTGTTAATGGTGTTTTGTATTTGCAAACCACATTGTGTTTGTTAGTGAATCGTCGGGCAAACCATGTTTTGTTTGTTAAGTTTTGGCAGAAAATTAGCTCCATTGATCTCTGTCTGTCATTGGTGTCTTTCACCATCTTAAAATGTAAAGGTTAAGTATAGATACATGAAGGTAAGAAGGATTATGTTCCTATATAAGCCATTACATTTAAGGCAATGAGATGGTGGCTATACAATGTTTATATATATATATATATATATATTTTAAAGGGAGTGAAAAAGGCATGTATTTTGAGTTACAGTGAAAAGGTATAATCAATGTACTCCTCATAACTACAAGTAAGTACTACACATTGGATTTGAACATAAACAAAAGCTAACACATTCATTGTCAGTGATCTTTATATAACTATTGACAGTGTGACATATATATTTCACATTTTGATACATTTCTTATATGTTGTGTTTGAAGTTGCAAATGGAACATTGAATACCACAGCATGTGATGTTCACTAGGGTTCTGGGTGAAACGAGCAGAGAGTAAGACAGCTTTTTCTGATGTATATTTACCACTTTTCTGGCAGAATGATTAAACTAAACCCTCTTAATCATAGTGTGTTGCTTCAAGTAGCTGGGATTATGATAAAAGCATGTAGAAATGCAGAAAATGGTATTCAAATCCAAGACCTCCAACTTTACAAACCAATGTTACGCCGAGTACTACAAATTAGAAAATCAAACCAATAACATCCGTTAACAATATGTGTGAACAAAGTTAAATCATATCCGCTCATATATTTCACCCTCCAGAGAGTCTTATTTTCCAATGCCCTCTTCCCCCGTGTCCCCAGACTCCACATTTAGACAGCAACATGACTCCATAAATTCACTAGAATGCAGGAAAACAGTCTCTGAAATTAACAATTTTCTGGGGGAAGATCCCCAGATACCCTGGTTTGGTCTCCCGATTTAGGCTACGATGTCTGGAGGTTGGCAAGTAAGCTGATCATACGTATTCATGATTATTTACCTTTGTAAATGATTTAAAATTGTGAATTTGGCTGCTGAACCTTTTAAACGGCTCACATACTTCTGTTCACATTAGCGTTAGAGTACTAGCGTGGCGTTAGCGGTTAACAACTCTACAGACTCACTCACCTTTCCAACAGCGTCTGAGGTGTGCCCTATACTGCCCCACGTGAACCGAATTGTGTTTCTCTGAATAGGTCCGACTGGAAACTCCTACATCTCCAAGTATATCCGTGGTCAAACCTGTCGCCAATAAAGTTGGCGTGCACCCGTATTCTGACCTTTATGGTAAATACATTGAAAAGATCGAGCTGACAGGGAGAGCTAGCGACTTTATGCTAGTGTTGCAGTATGAACTTCTAGAGAGACTGCAGTTAAGCCAGCCCCCACTTTGACAAACGGCCAAGCTAGCTCCCACGTTGTGTATACACTAGGCATTACGGTAAGTGCGTGTAAGAAATAAAAACAACGTTCCGGTGAACGTGGTAGGCAATTTCACATTCATTCAATGAATCAGTCTGTAATAAATAAATAAATAAATAAAAATACATAAATAAGAAAAAAACGTATTGTAATCAAAAATCCTTTCTGCCTTTCCTCATTTTACCAGTCTTGAGTGTGTTTTTCCCACAGTTTGCCCATTTTGTGGGTGGTATCTCACTGGTTAGTTAGTCTGACATGAGCAGCAGCTGAACTGATATGCAATCAGAGTTGTAATGTGGGGGGAAGTGTGGGTGCACGCTGCATTGTGCGGGTGATTATGCTTGTACAGCAAGTGAAGATGTTGGTCTATGGTGCTTCAGTGTTTTATTAAGCAGACAAGCACAAAGAAGCTCTAAGAAAGCGCTATATAAATGCAGTCCATTTACCATTTACCATGTTTACATCTGCTGCACGCACCCTTATAATTATTAGGCAGAGGATATACACAACAATTATTATTGACTACAGGCCATGTTTTGAAACTGTAATATAATCTACCCTTATAAGACAAAAGGCTAAATGTAAATACACTTTGATAAACATATTGGAGTGATAAATCACACTCTCATGAAACAATCGAAATAGTCGGAAACATTATGCTGATTCTAAAATAAACCCATAACCGATTAAAAATACTAATATTCCTTGTGAAATCATAATCATATCCAGCTTTATTAAACCATTGCTACTTATATTGTTATCTGACAATTTATTTTGTGGTATCTCTTCTCTTTTAAGATGCATTGGTTATTAAATTGCCAGAACTGACAAACCACTGTTGGTTTATTTTTGTACTGATAAACTCCTTACATTTAAATATGCCTTTATTATAATGAAATGATTACATCTTGTTTTAGGAAGGGTATATTCAGGTAATATTTTCATAGCTGTGTTGAGTACAGCATAGTATGTTATATTATAATTATGTACTTGAGCATCTGCATTATATTTCACATGTATATTCTTAACATTATTTTCCTTATTTACTAATTAAGTTCTTTAATAATTATCTTTATATGTAACAATGTATACATATGATAAGTTTCTCTTAAATATAATAAACACAAGGACACAATTGAAAGTAACTGCCCAATTACACTAGACAACTCTGAGGTGTAGGTCAGGTAATCACACACTTGGTACACTACAGAGTCTAAGTACATGTAACATGTTATTAATTTACTGTACATCTTTTTTTTTTTTGGAATTAAATTTTATGGCAGAGCAATAACATTGTGCATTTTGATTAGGGCACCATGATCAACACATCTGATGAAGAAGGATTTATCAAGATAAGAGTCCCACAGAAACCATCATACTATTTCACTGAGCGGAAAGAGTGGGATATAATCAAAGAAAAAGACAATAAAGACGGTTCAAAGGACTGCAGTGGACAAATATGATTTCTAAAGGATTTAGGACCATCCATCCGTACTGCTCAATGGCATTCAAAAGGCAAACCCCCAGCTGTTTTTGAGTACGTTTGGCTACAGTGTCAAAAAGAAATCTAGGATTGTGTTTATTGTTACTGATTAAGCGAGAGAAATAGGCTGCTTTGGCAGTGGACAGAGCATGCTTGTTATTTAATACACACTTGTGCCATGAGAGGTAGAAAACTTCCACTTTTGATTTACACCATTTGTGTTCCAATCTCCTACAGCCTGCTTAGAGCACGTGTTTCATCAGTTAACCAGGGTGTAGACCTCTTTGGCTGTCTTGTTTTGGTAGAAAGAGGTGAATCCAGGAGGGGAAAGGGCTGTGTTAAAGTCACTGGTACAATTTTCATCAGGGCCTGTTGCTGCCCCGCAGTGTGGCAAACAGCGCAAAGAGCAGATTCCGTTAAAACATTATCAGTCATTTCAAGAACTTTAATGCTGTGAATAAAGAGACCTTCAAATGAAAATGAAAATTTGGATGGAAGTTGTTCCAATAACACTATAAGTATGGCAATATGGCAATACTTTGACAGACCAGCCATGGTGAGACCATGATAAGGGATCATCTTGACAGCAACTAGGCTTTAATTATTCTGATCATGTCACATCTTCAGGATGTTTTATGCTGCAAAAATAACATAGACCTCAATTGAGCATAAAAGTCTTGAGGTCCTTGCCTGGGTCTCGAACCTACAATAGAATGTAGACCAGATAAGGGCCACCCTGAACTCATCCCCCAAGTGATGTACAGGAAAGAGAGAGACAGACTTATGATAACACAGACACTCCATCAGAGGGCAGCATGAGACCACACATGAATTGTCATATTTTAAAGATCCACTCCAGACATTTCTTAAGACATTTAAAGTACTCAGCTTTGAATTTTGTAATTGTGGCTGATATAGTTTTTCAAGTTCAATTACCTTGTTAAAATTTGTTGAAATTACATGTACTCCTGCTCCACTGACAAATCCATAATCTATGACTATGTTTTTTTTTTGTTCATTTCACAAGTTTAACTGCTGGACACAAGATGTCTCTCACTTCACTATAAAGTCCATTCTCAGTACAGTTTGTGTACTGGAGGTTTAAAGTTTCCACATCACATTTGAGTAAGTTGCATACTGGACCATGATTGGCTCCAAACTAGTTGTGACATCCCTAAATCATCTCGTACGTACACGTAGTACACAAGCCCAGGGAGTGTACAGGGAGAGAGAGAGAGGGAGGGAGAGAGCGAGAGCAGGAGGAAAGAGAACATACAGTTGTACAGTACAGTACAGTTCTACATACAGCAATATAATAATATTATTACTAATAATAAGACCAATAACAATAATAGCAACAGCGGCTGTTGAGCAGGAACATGGGGGCAGCAGGTGGCCTGCAACCATAGATCCAGACTCTACAGCTCCAGAGGCAGAAATACCTGCAGAAAGCAACAGAAGGAGAGAGAGAGGAGAGAAAGCACACAACTACGGGAAGCAGTCGAGTTAGAAACAAGCATTAATGGAATAAGAGTGCGTACAGATGGAGAGGGAGAGGAGGACTTGTCAGAACACCGTGTTTTTTATGGGTAACCATGGCAACGGCTCATTTAGCTGTTTTGTAACAATGTTACATTTTCAGCAGGAGACCGGGTTGGTTTAGATCGCAGAATGTTGATAGCGATTGTAGTGCAGTGTGTTGTGGTCAATATAGATGGGCTAATAGCCTAATAGGCTATTAATAGAAAATCAAAATAATCAAGCAGGATGGGAAAATAAATTGTGCCATGGGCCTCATCTGGCCACAGGGCCTTGATGTGCTTTAGCTTCAGAGAAAAACAGCTCAGAGTGGATAATTTGACCCTGGACAAATGTCTACAGATATGCAGAGCCACAAGAGAACAGCAAAACTATTGAGGGACAGATGTCAGAAGAAGTCTTTGCTGTGAAACAGTCAGCAAAACAAAGTACGGACAAAGAAACATGCAAGATGCTTAAGAGGATAAAGACAAGAGTCCAGATTTAATAAGAAATGCATAAAGTGTAGAAAAAGAAAATTACTTCACAGCAACAGCCATCCATTTTCTTCCGCTTATCCAGTGCCGGGTCAAGGTGGCAGCAGACTAAGCAGGATAGTTCAGATGTCCCTCTCCCCAGCAATGTTTTCCAGCTCCTGGGGGATCCCAAGGTGTTCCCAGGCCAGATGAGATATATAATCCTTCCAGCGTGTTCTGGGTCTACCCCGGAGTCTCCTACCAGTTGGACATGCCCAGAAAACCTCAAGGGGAGGTGCCCAGGAGGCATCCTGATCAGATGAGCAAACCACCTCAACTGGCTCTTTTCGATGCAAAGGAGCAGCGGCTCTACTCCAAGCTCCCTCCGGATGTCTGAGGTCCTTACCCTATCTCTAAGGGTGAGCCCAGCCACCCGATGGAAGAAACTCATTCCGGCCGCTTGTATTCATGATCTCATTCTTTCGGTCAATACCCAAAGCTCATGACCATAGGTGAGGGTTGGAATGTAGATCGACTGGTAAATCAAAAGCTTTGCCTTTCGACTCAGCTCCCTCTTCACCACAATGGTCCGGTACAATGTCCGCATTACCAATCTGCCTGTCCATCTCACTCTCCATTTACCTTCTCTCGACCCAGAGATAATTGAACTCATTCGCTTGGGGCAGTAACTCACTTCCAACCCAAAGGGAGCAATCCACCATTTTCCAGCAGAGAACCATGGCCTCAGACTTGGAGGTGCTGACTGTCATCCCAACCGCTTCACACTCGGCTGGAAACCGCCCTAGTGCATGCTGAAGGTCACAGTCTGATGAAGCCAACAGAACCACATCATCTGCAAAGAGCACAGAAGCAATTCTGAGGTCCCCAAATTGGACACTCTCCTCTCCCCAGCTGCGGGACTGGATGGCCCATACTCCCGCAGTACCTACCACAAAGTAAACAAGTGCATGCTGTAGTTGACCAGGACAGGGACACATATGAGAACAGCATGACTGCAGTGACAGAGAACAAAGAAACTGTAAGTCAGGTATAAGAGATCAACAGTGCAAAATAGCAGCCTTTTTGCCAGGGCGTTGATCAGAGATGAGCTAGTGAAATTCTAGATAGACTGTGGAGCTACATGTAACATCCCAGATGACAGCTGTAGCAGTCAGAATAGGTGCTTGTGATGTACAACAAGTTCAACCGACCACTTGGCAATTATAAGGTCAAGGTAAGAAATCACAGGAACCAGAAACTGTACAGAGTAGAGTTACAAGTTGTGGATCAGGACTGTAAAACCCCTCTGCTTGGCAGCAGAGCCAGTGATATGATGAAACTCATCAAAGTACAGTGTGAAAACATGAAAAGCAAAATCTACAAAACTGAAATAGACCAGGCAGTGCAAACAGTGAAACTTTGCAAGCGCATGGTGCCAGCTGCTATGATGACAGCTCTCAAGGAGAAACTTATGGACCTAGTCAACAGAAAGATCATCACACCTGTGGAATGTAGCACTGACTGAATAGCACAGAATATGTCCATATCTAGTTAATTAGACCCATTTTTTATTTAAGAATAGCACCACAAATTAAGCTTCACTAATTTGATAATAAACACATTGCTTTTCCTATGACTTAACAATAAAAGCAGTGGAAAGCTTTTGATGTGAAGCAGCATCAGCTGAAAAGGTTTGCTTTGCATTAGCAGTAATTTAACACAGCTCTATATGGCTGAAAGCGATCAGTAAACAGTAAAATAAGGCTGTGAAAGCATAAACAGGAATACAGGAGTAAACTCTAAACTACAAACCACAGAGATGCAGGTATAAACTACAAAACTCCTGAGAGCTGGACACAGAGAGACTTTTAAAAACTCATCTCCAGCACAGACACACATGAGTTTAGCCGCTGAAGACACAGCTAAAGGGAGGAAACTGTCATGGGTCCACCCTGCTATTGAGCATGACCACAGCAGCAGAGCGCAGCCATCCCCTGCTGTGAGGCTGTTGTGGAGACATATGTCATCATGGCTTTGATTGGCATGGCTAAAGATGAACAACCCGCGCTAATGGAAAAACCCTAATAGTGTCTGATGTTGAAAGCCAAGGCAGCAGGATGAGACCCATTTCCAGCTATACTGGACCACCACAAAACACACCCAGCCAGGGCCTTAATTCAAGCCCAGCATAGAGACTTCTGAGTAGGGGGACCAGGACTCTTCTTCAACCAGAGATCGTCTTCAGGAGCCTGAGATAACATATGCAAAAACAGCCCTTCCTAGGAACCAGCAGGAACAGGCAAAGTATTACAACAGGACAGCAAAGGACAAGGACACTCGGTGAGGGTCTAGTCTTTTGAACCCCACAAAACCTGGACGAAAGCCAGAGTGCTTACACCTGTTAACCACTGGACCAAGGCACGACGTCTAATACTCCAGAACAGACGGGGTCTGCAGGGACACACACCACTTGTGTTGGCACAAAGCCACACTGGTGACAAGCAAACCGTTACCACCAGAGCAGGCTGTGTGGTTGTGAGACCACAGCACCTGAAAGACTTTGTATGTCTGATGATGTACTGTGCATAGATATAAATGGAAATTGTACTGTGTTATATGAAATTGTTGGTAAATTTGTGTTATTCCTTTTGATACAACTGGGTAATATATTTATCTGAAAAAATATTCTGGTTATGTATGCACTTTGAAAATGTTTTTTCCTTATAATATACTGTGACGGACATAAAGTTATGTTAAGATTGTAAGCCGAGGTTATGAGAGTGTTCATAGGTTATTGTTGATTCTCTTTGAAGTGTATTACAGTTATAATAGGATGTTGAACATTATGTTTGGGGGGGGGGGCATTTAAATAAAAGGAATGTAACAACAGCTTTTCTGTATTGTGTTGTGTTATGTTGTCAAATTGATGAAGATGTTTTCTTAATTTGGTTGTGTTTTGTCTATTTGCATGTGTTTCCTTAAGTTGCAGTGCGTTGAGCTCTCAGGGCCACCGTCGATCAGAGAGTGCTGATCATCTCTTCTTTGGTGAAGGTGGTGAAGGAACTCTGCTGGGTGCCGCTTTGTCCTTCCCGATCTAGGTCTGCATCTCTCTGTAAGAACATGAGCAATAAGACACATAATCATATAAAACATGTTCATGTCAAGTCAACAAATTTCAATTTTATATTCTGATGCATAAAATTATGAATAAATAAATAAATATGTTTTGAATATAGCAGTACTGCATACAAATGGAAATAGGCATTATTATTTGATGTAAAATGTACTTACCTTCAGATCAGCTGCCTTTGACACCACACTGGCATAAGTCTCCTGCATTTTTTCTTTGCTAGAAAAGAAGAGTAGAGACTTAAACCTGAGGCCTAAGGCTGAGATGATATGCAGATGTTTTTCTCCTCTGTAGTGTTATATGTTTTTGCCAGGTCTTGATGTATGGCCTATACTTGATCTCTTTGGCAAGGTGGAAATCCCCATTGGTGCGGATTGTGTCCTTCAACAGTTGGGCATGAAGTGGAGCAATGACTGAAATGGTTGGGATCTCCTCCTCGCACACATGATGTTTGTAGCCACCAGCATTGGCTTGAGGGATTTCACCAACTCTTCAGTCAGGTCGCAGATATTAGCCACACTCTTTCTCACCTTTGATACAAGAAATTCAATTTAAAACATGAATTTAAAAATGTTTTCATACACAACTTCTACTCAGTTACACTCATCCTAGCACATTTGATGTGAAATGCAACAATAACTGAGATTAAAGCACTGACTCAACTTTAAGTAATTTGATTGTGTTCACATCCATACTGGGTGAACAGTGAAGCAACTGCAGCCCCCTTTTTTTATATTGCCTGCCAATCTTAGGACAAAGCGGGAGGATGACAATCTTAAACATACAGCCAATGTGGCTATGGAGATATTTTATGGCCCAGCAGTGGGATGTTCTTGACTGGCAAAGTCAGTCTGATCTCAGTCCACCTGAGCAAGTGTGTCACTCACTGAAAATCAGACCAAAATCAAAGTTCAGTTTGCAGTTCAAGCCTGGCAGAGCATCACCAGGGGAGATACCACATATCCTCTGATGTCTATGGATCACAGACTTAAGACAGTCACTGAATGAAAAGGATTTGACACCAAAAATTAGATATCATAAAAGATTTTTTCTTGCACAGTTTTAGCAGGTCCTATTACACTTTCCTTATTAAACTTTTGCTGATGAAAATTTAGCATTACATATGTGGCTCAATTGGAGTAGATAATATGTTAGTCTTTCAGAGAGTTTTGCCTATACGTTTTCCAGGTCTACTTGCTCGTACCACCACACGTCGGCCCCCTACACCTTGTTCACCTGTCCAAGGCTGGCAAGATGTACCAGCACTTGGGCCTTACAGGGCACAGATGTATGTGTACTGAAAGTTTAGTAAAACAGATTCACAGTGAAGTTATCATCTTATCATCTTACTTGAGAGTTTCCAGAGGACCAGAGCAGAGAGCTTGAGAGGAACCAAGGATGACTGCTGTGAATGGAGTATTGCTCACCTTGGATGTCTGTGTTGTGCCTGTGTGTATAGCAATTTTTAATCACAGCGGCCAGACTGGGTCTAGCTGTTATTTAGAGGGGCCATTTAGATTAACTCAGAAAGTAAGCGCTCATTTTAGCATTAGAGGGGTTCAGAAGCCAAGTAAGACAGGTTATCTAAAGAAATAAAGGACAATGTGTCACAACTTCAAATTTATAGAAATTTCTATTGTGATATAATACAATAAACCTGCTCTTTTCAGAGAAAAAGCTGTAAAAAGCCACTGTACACTACTTGCTCAGCACCAAATAGCAGACAGACACAGTTAGAGACTGGTGAACATAGTGGAGCATTACAAACTGGCATGGGTGCACGGGCCAGGATACTAAAAGACAATACCCACCCCAGCCACAGCCTGTTCACCCTAAGTATCTGCTGTTGTACAACCAGACTACAGAGCAGCTTCTTTCCTCAGGCTACGAGACTCATTCATCCTCTGCACTCCACCATAAATAAATGACATGTTCTGTTATGCTGGCTTTGCACATTACCATACCATTATCTTTGTATAATAAATGTATATAAGTAACTGAATATATTATTTTTATTTTTATTCTATTCTGATTTTAAATATGTGTGTTCTGTATGTGTAGTGTGAAGGGGGCTACAACTTTTATTTCGTTGTGGGCTCTGTGTTGTAGAATGACTAATAAATGTACTTTGAACCTCAATTTAGCAGCTAAAAAGCCAGATATTTTCCTCAGTAGTTGGTAGAGTCCAAAAGCTCCACACACACACACACACAGAGAGAGAGAGAGAGAGAGAGAGAGAGAGAGAGAGAGACGAGTTGAGAGATGAGTCCTTGTAATGTAATGCTGGTTTCATTATTAATTTTGTCTCATCTATCTTTGTTAAATTTATTTTTTTAATAACATGCATTATGTCTTAGCCCTGTAGTATATATTGTATGTTGTTAAAAGGCTTACATTTTACAAGTATTGATATATTAGTTTTTAGCTATATCACCCAGCTTTGCCACACCATATTGAGCTGGAAATAATCAGTTTTTTTTTTCAAATATGGAGTGCTGTAGATGGATTTCACACTTAAGCATAGAAAACCAAACATGTACATCCTAAAAAAAGTAAACCGGGCACTGGTGTGAACATGCGTAATAACTGGAACAATAAAGTCAGCACAATGTAAGCTCTCAATGCAAAAAAAAGTTTTACCACTACAATAGAATGTCATTTTTAGTGCACTGCTCTTCCTCGGGCACTTGTTGTTTCATCAACAACTGTACTTGAAACAGTTAATGTTCATAAAGACAGCGCCATAAAGAAAACTGACAATCCACATACTGTATGACTAGTATGTAAGTTGGTCTCTCTTACAGAAATCTGTGCCTAGCACATGTTGCCCTAGTAGCACAGGTAATAATGACCATCCACCTCAAACATGTCACCCCATTGTCAACTTTTTAAATGTTCTCCTTCGCACACAGTTACCAGTTTATTGGGTATAGCTGTACTATCTGATGTAATCCAATACAACAGCAATAAAACCCGTCTGACATTTATAATGTTTAGATTGCCAGTGCTAATTCAACTCTGTGGTTATTATGGAGGCTGTAGTGTAGTGTGTGGTCCAGTTGAATTGAATGACATTATATTGAGATGTGTTTTAGGTGTAACCACTACACTGGCACCTAAGATTATATTGCAGAAATGTACAATACTGACATCCATAACAACAACAACAAAAAAACAGTCGCACCTCCACTTGTTGAGAGCACTCTACAAGTGCAGATTCAAATGTCCACAGTGAGTCCGGTGGTAAGATTTTCCTTCTACAGCCAGAGCAATGTTCATCCATCAACACTGACAGCCATGCAGAAAGTGATAGCCAGACTATTACAGCCAATGCAAATAAATGGACTGATTACACTCTTATGAAAGCTGCCTTTAGGAGTGCGAGGAACATTTTTCCTCCAGTGACTATCCAGCTCATACACTCTTAACCACAGGCGTGATTAACAAAACTGTGTTAGTTAAATGTCAGAATGTAGTGATGAAATAAAATGTTTTATTGACACTCATTGACAAAATGTCTTTGATCTATTCTATTCTTGATTTATTTTGTGACATTGTAGAGTAGTTTTGTATTTTATGAGACAAAGTGATAATTGGTTAAATGTATGCGCTCAGAAAGTACTTTTCATATGCTGCTTATATACAGTATATGCTGATATATATATATATAAGACATAAAGCTGCAGATCTGATGATATCACCACAAAGTTGATCATCAACCTGTGAACTAAAGGTTAGGGAGGCCCTGTCCAGGGCGACTCCAAGAAGGTCAGATACTTCAAACTGCTGTTCAGTTCATAGGCACAGACAACAGTCAGAGCCTTCATCTCAGCAACAAGTAGTTGCGTAGAGGCGGCCCTCTCGTTCTCTGGGGAACGCCAACACAACGACGCTTAGCTGGGGACTTATGAGTCCCTACACCCACCGGAACTAAGAAAAGGAGAGTCTTTTGTGTACCTTTGTATTTAAGATTCTTCAAGAGCCCTCCTACCATTTAAATGCCTACGAATTTTATAAAGAAACAATGAAGCTGTGTGGGAGCCATACAGCTGACACACCTCAGAAAGTTAAAGTTAAGAATATTATTCAAACAAAAAACCTTTGAACTCTTGTATTTGTTGAATTTATTTTCTGAATATAGCTGTAAATATTGTACAGAGTATAGCCATAGTGTAATTAGTGTAGACCAGCAGTTTGTGGTAGGTAGTACAGTGTCACACTCAATGACACACACACACACTCACACACACACACACACAGAGAGAGAGAGAGAGAGAGAGAGAGAGAGAGAGACAGATCCTTGTCTGAGGGGTTTTCAGACCAGTTCAGTTCGCTTGCGTGTTCTGCTGCCCTGTTCTCTATATTGGGTTACAACACGCATCTAATTTCTGTTAGTGTTCGATTTGCTTTTTCTTTTCGGCGCACGAGGTCGATGTCGATGTCCAGAGCATCTGACAGCACCGTGGAAACACCGTGAAGTGGACGTGGCGTTCAGCGCCGGGTTTTCTGCAACTTTGTCTGCTGTTACTGTGGAACAGGTGAAGCTAAAGAGTTGAACAAAGCTTTAACAAGGATGGTTCGGACATGTGCAGTTATTCCGAGTTATTTTCAGAGTACGTTGGGCGGCTGATGAAATAACCTGGTCTGTTGGATTGAGATAACATCCTGCTCGTCATTTCAAGTTTTTTTTTTTAAATATATACTGTATATAGGAAGGAATCTGGACATTAGGGATGCTAGGGGAGCGATTTTTCATCTCTCAGTGACATAACTGTATTTGTTACATAAGTCTATGGGAAAACGCTCAGCTGATGCTTACTTTTATGCAAGAATCATTTATCTAAAACTTCCAGAAATGAAGGAAAAATGCAAGAACGCGGCGAAGACGCGGAGAGAGAAAGAGAACGGAGAGTTTTATGAGCTGGCGAAGCTGCTGCCTCTGCCGGCCGCCATCACCTCCCAGCTGGACAAGGCCTCCATCATCCGGCTGACCAGCAGCTACCTCAAGATGAGGGCAGTCTTCACCGACGGTAGGCACTCTGAGCGAACAGCCAGAAAAATGCTCGCAGAGGGAATATGAATGTTAACATAGTCTACTATATAAGTAGGGTCCAGAGGTGCAGATAAAGTCTATCCAAGACCGACAACAAACAAGGAACGAACAGTGACATATTGAAATGTTTAACCAATGTAATACACTCAAAAACACATTTGTCAAAACAAACAAAGAAATAACAAAAAAACAGACTCCAGTTTTCATAATCATTAATCTCTTAATTATTATGAAAAATACATCAGGATTTAAATATGAAAAGTAGCAAAAATTGGAGTAGGCTATTCTTAAATTTATTGCATTACTAATTTGATATATTCCACAAAACATTGCAAATATGTAACACAATCTATTCGTTTTCAATATGTAGAAAATATAGTTGTTCGGTTGAGGTTTTCCATGTGTAAGGAATTCCGTAAGAAGGTAAGGGAGCTCTGTTATACACATCCAACTATTACATAGCCTGCATAGAGGAATTTTCACACTGTCTCTTAAATTGTTAGTAGTTACGAGGAGAAAGTCAAAATGTGGACTATGGGGAGAAATAGATCCATACACTCCTTTTTTGGCATCACTTTAATAAGGCATCCTTTGTAAAGTAAAAACTAATTGCTTTATTAATGGTTAATAAATAATTTACTAATGCTTTTTGTTGCTTATTAAAAAGTGAGACGTCCATGTGTAGCCTATATATTAATAATTTACCACTGTAAATAACTACATTACTATTAAACAGAAATAATAAACACCAGGCATTTTTCACAACCTGGTAACCCCAATGTTGTTCTTATTAATATATTCTAAGGTAACTTATTTATTAACAATTTATAAAGCCATAAGTTACAATTTACAAACCCTTCATAATGTTATTAAAACGTGGCACCCATTCTTTTCTTTACCGCTTTAAATCAATCTTGACATAGTGATTTAAATAAACTTTAAAATAAACTTTAAGTTAAAAAATAAATGTCACTAGAGTGTTAAACCACTTTGCTGGTCGTCTCCTCAGAGCTTGCTACACCATTGGGAAGTCTTTGTACCACATTAAGACTTTTATCCGAATGCTATGATAATCTAAATATAATAATAGGCTAATAGTTGTATTTATTTTACTATCACTTCTCCGTGGCGTAGAATCAGATTCGACTCTCCTTGCAATAGTAACAGTTAACGTGAATTTCAGTCTGGAAGTTTGTTCCTTCACTCAATCACAATCTTTGGGCTGTTAAACTCATTTTGTTAATTAGGGTGTCAGTGAAGTTTTGAAGTTGTTTTCCCCCTCTGATTAAAAGCTGATGTCTAGTTTAAATGCCTGACTCATTCATCAAGGTGAATTATTTCATTAGGCCGCATACACCTTCATTGGGACAGGTTAGAGGGCAGGAAAACAGAGCTTTTCCTCTCTGTCATCACTCATAAAGTCAGACTCAATACACGGCCTTTTATGGCCGGGCCACCCGTTAGAGTCCAGCGGAGCAGTCAATACGACCTCTTTGTCCAACAACAGGCCTGCACATTTCTTCACTCCATGAGCCTGGGAAATCTTAATGCTCATAAGACCAAAGTCTGATCCAGAATATCATGGATACATTTTGTGGTGGGTTATTTTGCAGTCCTGTAATCCCAATAAAGATCCATAACGCAGAGCCGCGGGATGTGGAGAACTCAGTAATCAGTAAGACTAACGTTGTCGATGGTCCTCATTTACGATCTGAAATTAATGTAGGATTAATTATGTAGACTACAATAGGCTGATGTATGAGATGTTTATCTAGAAGCGCGTGGAAACACTTAATGTAATGCTTTTATGACTGCACCATCTGTTTTAATGCTCGGAAGAAGCACAATAGACTCATGCGTTATTGTGTCACTGTAATGTCAGACAGGATCATACTATTCTACATGTAATAGTAGCATTAATACCTGAAGTGGATAAAGCGTCGAGACCTCTTTAATCTTTTGACTGATTTAAATACTGTTTTATTTGTTCATCTGAAAAAGACGCTTTCCCTCAGGTTGGCCAATGAACATATTAACCTACCGGCCGGGGCACAGTAGCCTGCAGCTGAAGGCATTTCTTTGCATTGCTTGAAAAGTAGGTCATAACCCTAAAATGTAGCTTTTATTGTTTTGAATACTTTTGAACGTAGCCCAGCGCCACCCGCATGCAGCCCAGTAGCGTGACTGTTGTCATGATTTGGGGGTTTACCTCACCTGCTGAAACATTTAATTGCTAAAGAAGTCACAAAAAACAAAACAACAAAAAAAGAAACAAAAAGCAAAACAAACAAACAAACAAAACAATTATTAAGCTTAGAAATATGGACTGAATGGCCTATAAGATTGCTTTGTTTTTGCATATTTTTACATATACTTTCATATTTCATTTGATGTATTTTGATTTAGCCTGTTGTTACTTTGGTAAAGTTGTTAGTTGGAGTTATTATTGGAAGAAGAACACCAGGTATCCAGCAGGGTCACAAAATAATTTATAGTAATTTTAGCTCCCATTAGTAGGGGTTAAGCTATATGAAGCTGAATCTCTTATTTAGATGAGATTATTTTGATTTAGAGTAAATTATTTAGTTGTGCTTACTAGTACTACTAACACTTTTTTCAAAGCCACACAGCAATTTTCCACTGATAAGGAGAGTTTATATTTCAGTAACATTTTTAGGTGTTTTTTTCT
This sequence comes from Macquaria ambigua, assembly GCA_008360985.2. Classification (NCBI taxonomy): domain Eukaryota; kingdom Metazoa; phylum Chordata; class Actinopteri; order Centrarchiformes; family Percichthyidae; genus Macquaria; species Macquaria ambigua. The sequence continues at coordinate 5,841 of VMKM01003750.1, read as the reverse complement.
TATGAAAACCGACTTAGCGGTCAAACAGTCTGCAGAGCTCTGACTAGTTCTGGCCCATAGTGGCTCTGTTTGACCTGTGGGCCACAAATGAACACAGCAACAAGTCATTTCTAAATAAAAACATGTGTCCATCACTGGCAGTGTGTTATTATTCATACAGTTTTTCTCATGGGGTGAATTTAAATAAAGATAACAAAAATTCACAAGGAGTTAGTTATTAAATAGGCTACTCAGTTCTAGATGTTATCACAGACTGTAACTCGGCATATGCCCATAATGAAAATATGTGTACATAATGAAATACAATTCTACATACATATGATGGATTATAATGTAATTCCCAGATTGAAAGTAAAGTATTTACTCAAGCACTGTATTAGAAGGCACTGGTGCTTTAGTTCAGTTTTTCCATTTTAATAACCACTTCTCCTTCAAGCTGCAGTTATTAGTTACTTTTGCGGTCAAAGATTTTACATATAAAATATATTGTGCACTCAGAAAATATATATTGCTGTAGTTTAAATTATTCATCAGTCTAATGAGTCAGACCTGAAACCCGCCACAACATCACAAAACCTGAACACATTATCATTATTAAAGTGGCCGAGTTTCAGAATGAGTAGAAGTACTCCTAATACTCGTGTATATTTCACTTCTAATACTTCTGTACTTTTACTTCCATAAAATTTTAATTTAAGACATGTCCATTTCACTCACACTAGTCTTAAAATAGAAAATTAATGCATTTTGAGCTTTGATGGTTTCATGTCCCTTTTGTGTCCTTTTTCTGTGCAACCCTAAAAATACAGCTTTTATATGGTCATTTTTCATTTAGTATTTTCCATATCCCTTCACTGCCAATATTCCAGCAGCACGGCTATGAAATTACAATTGATTTGAAAAGCAGAATTGATTCTACAAACTGACCTGCTTAGCAGAAACACTGTTCTTTCAGCACATGGTTCTGCAGGAAATGATTCAGTAGAAATTAAATCCTTTATATCCATCCAAAAAGTTTGATTCTGCCTTTCTAAAAACTCAGTCCTAATACAGGGACAATTTTTTAGTCTAGATGTATGCAAATGTTTATATATTTAAGATTAAGGTGATAAAACAACAAGGGTTCACCCTTTGCCTAGAATAATCTGATAATAGTCCATTATATGATATGTTATCAGTTTAACAATATACTCAAGTATTTGGAGCCCTTCGACTGTTATCAGTGTATTTTACCATTTGTTTCTTGGAAAATCAGTGTACGAGAGGGACGCATGCACACATGCAGCCAGGAGCAGCTGATGGGATTGTGTGAAATTGTGGATAGGCTTAAATCCTGATGACTACAGAACATAAAACATAATCTTTCTGACACTGAGAAGTCCAGCGTAACACCTTATACAAATCTTAAAAACATTGTTGACAGTTGCATTAATTTAATTTTAACAATGTTTTTAAGTTTTATAAATAACTAAAATAATCACTGAGAACTAGCTGGGCCTTGATATGTCACATTGTTGACTCTCCTAGCTTGATGACAGCTGGGTATTTGATTTATACAGGAGTCTCTGAATGTCAGCATAGATTATGGAAAAAAGAGTTTATTAACAGTCCATTCCTCCCAGATCAGGTGATGACAGAACCCTCTGTTTCCGCCAACATTTTCCTTGTTTATAGGTGTTTCCACACATACCTCTATGCAAAAATATATTTTTATAGTTGGGGTTGGTACATGGAAAAGTATACCACCAAATGGAGATGCTTTTCACTCTATTGGCATGTTTCACAAAGCATGTCTCAGTTCTGTGTCCCAAAGCAAGTCCCACTTTGTAAAACATGTTAAACTTCTACTCAGCTCCAAATAAAGAAAAGGACAGTCATGGACATAGACAGTAGGTAGTTATGAAGTGCACTGCTTACAAAAGGATGTGGATCTGACTTTCGTGTGGGAGATTGGAATTTGCATGTCGTCACCAACAGTTAATGTTTGTAACTAACCTCTCTGTCAGCAAACCCAACCAATGATGGTGTGGGTTGATAAGGAGGTGAAAGTTAAAATTCTCACTTTCCTCTATTGATATCTCTGTGTGCAGTTAGTTTTGGTTTTATTTGTCCAGGTTAAGAGATACCTGTTTCTGAGATCTCTGCCCCTGACTCAATACAATGGAAATTCATTTGTAGTACCTGAACCAGACTAAGAGTCAACAGCCATGCTAGTGGCTATGTGAGGCTGTACACAGCAGTGCTTTGAACTAAATGCTAATGTCAGCGTGCTAATATGCTCCCAATGACAGTGGTAACATGCTAATGCTAACCTGGTATAATGTTTACCATGTTCACCATCTTAATTAAATTCAATTCAGTTTTATTTATATAGCACCAAATGACAAAGTTATCTCAGGCACTTTTTCATATAGAGCAGGTCTAGACCTACTCTTTATATTTACAAAGACCCAACAGTTCCCACCATGAGCAGCACTAGGCGACAGTAGCAAGGAAAAACTCCCTTTTAACAGGCAGAAACCTTGAGCAGAACCAGAACCAGAACCAGGCTCTGGGTGGGCGGTCATCTGCCTCGACCTGTCTTATCTTATGACTCGAGTCATGTAGTATGTTAATCAGTTGAAGAGAAGAAAAAATGATGGAATTTGTAATGATCTACACCCTAAAATTAAGGTGAAACTAAGGATGTGCTGATCTACAGGCACTTTTGATTAATACAGGCCATGCTAGGTCTATGTATCAGCTATAAAGGCAGATAATTGCTCCTGGAATGACAGCTATCAAAAACACCCACATGCGCTCTGTTAAGAAAACTGACTGTATAGGCTTGAAAGGGAGTGAACCACAGAGCCACAAAATAATTAAGATGTAACCATTAGTTTGAATAAATGATAGGACAGCGAGTGTCAGTGAACGATGTGAATAGAGCTGCATTGAGTTTAAAAAACATCTATTTCACGATTTGCTTCTATTTCAGTGACAAGAAAGTTTGTCTAAATCCAGCCCAGACCTTCTGCAACAACAGATCCGGTATCCTCCAGAACACTTTACAAAATACTATAGGAAACTATAAAGGAAGTTTTTATTTTCACACATCTAAATTGCTTTCTTAATTTTAATGCAGGCCTGTTGTGGGCTTAATGTATATTGTGAGCCCTGTAATGACATTAAAATAATATTGGATCATATAATGTGGTCTGCTAATCAGTACAGAAATGACAGACTGTCCTTTGTGGGGGGGTCAAAGACTTCACAGACGAAGAAACCTGGATAAGGGATATGAATAACCAGGTTTCTTATGTTCCATATCATAACCCTGATAGGATTATAACCTGGATAAGACTTAATAACAGGAACAGTGGTGTGCATGTAAACATACTCACTGACAGACAGGGCTATGTGTTGTTTATGACACAGAACAGAAGTTGAATAAACTAAACTAAAATATCATAAATTATTTGGCAGTGAAATGATCAATCCAGTGGGCACAAAAATGTCCAGAACTGGCTCTGCTCTGACGGCACATATTTGGGGTGGTCCCCCAGGATTTAAAGAACACTGTTTACCAAGCTGCAGTTGTATCCCTCTTTACACTGCTTGCTGGTTAACTGATTTGTCTCAAATGGAAAAAGACTGCAACACCATCTCATACACGCTGGTTGTAATGGCATGCCTCAAACTCCAACACCTAAAGCAGACTACTCTTGGTACAGCCAGAATAAAATATCTTGTATTTTCAAAATTGGACAAATCCTAATAAATGGTTGTTTTTTTTCTTTACCTTCATTGTTTTATAGGCCTGTGGCCTGGGATTGATTGATGTGTTAATTAATTTAGTAAAAATATTTGAATATATGTAAATGATTACAGTATTAACCTTCCAACCAGGTATCACATCATCTCAGATATATATATATTTTTTTTTTCTCCAAGTCCAGTATGCATCAGAGAGTGGAGTTACATAACTCTGGGAGTTCTAAGATGCACAAAAATGTTTAAACGTTTCCTCTATTCGTCTCTACAGTGAAATATGTGCTGTCCTGTCAGTGCTGCTAATTGAGTTAGTGTTGTGGAGGTCAGCATTTTTGGGATCAAAGTTCGATTTAGTTTAACTTTTGCCACAAAACCTTGTAAACCATTATAGCAAACAGCTCAAACATCTGCTTTCTCCACTGGAAATAATGCCCTTTATCTGCACAATGCTGAACTTGTATGTTTGGTGTGAAAGCCCAGTGACTGTGTATATTTTTCTCTTGCATGATAGATGGAGTGTCAGTCTTTGTCTCTGTGACTGTCTTACCGTGTCTGTCTCTCTCTGTAGGTCTGGGTGATGGATGGGGTCAGTCAGCAAGGTTGAGTCCTCTGGACAGCATGGCTAAAGAACTGGGTTCCCACCTTTTACAAGTCAGTACTGGAAACAACAAATTATGTTCTAGCACTGCAGTATGCTCTTCCATACTCCACTGTACTACTATAGTACACTATTTAGTGATGAACTGCTGCTCTATACTAAATTATATTACAGTATGCTAGCGTGTGCTGTGCTATTTCAGATTTTGCTTTGCTATGCTATGGTACATTAGAGTGGGGGCTAGCAAACAGCAGCAAATAACCTATTGGCTCAATCTGGTCATACACATTAATAATTGTGGGCTTCTTCATAATTCAACTGTAAATTTAACAATTAAATGCTGTATTTACAATGAAATACTGTAAATAATATTGTACGGCCAGCAAGTGGTGATCAATTTAGATTTTTTATTATCCATTGTTTTTTAATATGTTTTTTTACTGTATGCGTTTTATCAGGAAGCACTGACTTTGATTGTAGCCTAGCTTAACAGGAAGACTCATGAATCAATGATACGGCCCTTTTACACTGCAGGAACCTAACAACCTGCAACATGGGACTTTCCATAACCTGAACTTGTAAGAACCTTGTGAGGGTGTGACAATGCCAATCCAGCGGCGTACTACAATATAGTGGAGCAGATAAGCTCTTATATGGAAGGTATTGTGCATTTCATGACTAAAGCATGAAACTTTCTCCAGTGTTTCTATAAACCATGAAGTTTATTTTCAGACGTGGAGGCATTTCAGATTTGACCCCTGGGACTAGGCAGAGGGTGAACAAATTTCAGGCTGTCAAATCAATTTTTTTCACTTTTTCGCAGGCATAAAGGTGGTATACATCAACTGTTTCGCTCTTATTAGACATAGATTGTACAAAACTACTGTGAACTCTGTTTTAATAAAGTAAAACATGAACAAATCAGGGAACCATCCCATCATCCAGCCTGTCCAGGTCCAGCTCAGCTGGTATATGTCTAAGTTCCTGAAATTCAAGGAGGTCCCTGGCCCGTGATGTATAATTGCTACCTACTGGTTCTTCCCCTGTTTCTACTTGGCAGAGAGCACAGAGTTCCCAGTTAGTGGGGCAATGTAGCTTGGAATGCTTAGATGTAGAAGGCTAGGCAAGATCAATCAGTATATGGCGTTTTGACATGGTGACAAAGAAAGAAGCAGACCATCACCACTAGAGTTCTGAAGAGTGCATACAAGCTAGCTGAGGCATGCAGGGATTATCCTGTAATGCACAAGAACACAACACATTGTAAATGTATTTATATTTATTTATAAATTAATATGAAGCAATGCTAAATTCAAACATGTTTAGTGAGTGAAATGGTAACACTTTCTATGAAGGTCATATCTATAATGCATTATAAGCACATTCATAAGATATTATAATGCATTTATAAGGCTTATATAGTTAAAGCAGTTCTCTATGTTTCTGAAATGGAATAATGTCATATATATATATATATATATATATATATA
>VMKM01003749.1:0-29669 GCA_008360985.2 Macquaria ambigua | reverse complement strand
TGCCGTGTTCAACGAACGCTGCGTTACAAGAAGACTTCGCTGACATCACCGGTCTGACTGGTGTGAAGCCGTGCAGCCGAGGCGTCGCACGCTGCAGCTGTTAACACAAGACTGTTGTCATGTTCACAGTGTGGATGGACGGGTTATGTGTGGATGCGTGTGTGTTTGCCTGTGGGTAAATGGACAACAGAGGTTTGACTTGGTGTGTGTGTGTAAAATCAATTGTGTCACTGAAACGTCACAACTCGAACTGTAAAGTCAGCCATCACTTGGAAAACTTTCAGATGAATTGATGAGACCTGCCAGAGTGTGCAAATGTGTTTTAGTTTCTATAGCGACCCCGAATAGTCAACTATTCAACGATTTGAAGAAGCCTGATTCGACTGACAGTGGAAAATGTGGTTATGAATTAAGGGATCTTTCCATTTGGAGCCTAACCCTACTAAGACCAGACCTTCATAGGCCCTGAACAGAGTGACAAAAGTGTGTGTGTGTGTGTGTGTGTGTGTGTGTGTGTGTGTGTGTGTGTGTGTGTGTGTGTGTAGGATGTCAGCAGCATTAAGCTAATCCTTTCCTTCCCTCTTCTGATGTGTAAGCTGGAGCTGACTGCACTGACTTTCACAGAAAGTGGTGTGTATGCAAATATAGCGTACAGTATGAATGTGATGAATCATCACTGATGTGTTGCAGTAAATCCCAGCTCACCTCTCCCTCTCTCTCTCTCTCTCTCTCTGACAGCTTGACAAGCATTTGGAAAGTTTTCTGAAGTTTGGAAGCAAACACGTCCTCGACTCAGAGGAAGAGCTCAGCACGAAGTGGGGAAAGAAAGAAACCAACGCAGACTGTTACAGATTCCTCAGGCTCGGCGAGAAAAAGATGAATATGAAGCAGCTGAAGACAGTTTACTGAATATTAAATCAGACGTTGATTCTATTGACCCAGTTTATGCCAACTGAGTTACTGTACAAACTCTGCTGTCTGTTTCTGTGTTGCTCTCTCCATCTTCAGCAGGGACCCCGACGCTGAATTCAGACCAAATGAGACGTTGCAGAGATTAGCGCAGGGTTGTGCGGCGGTCGCTACATGGCCATGCTGAGTGTAGAAATACTAACCAGAAATCCCAACGTGAAGAGCGATATAACAATATAACGATTAACGTCTTTGTACTCCCTCGTGGCAGGTTGTACAGCTCTGGAATCTTCAGCCGTCTTCACAGCTGCTTGTTAACAGCTACATGCTACAATGCTACATGGTAAACAAGATTTTTCTTCACCTGGCCGTCTTCCGGTCTGATCGCCGGCTTAAGTGACTTTTCGCCGCAGGGCCGCTGCGTTTTTCTTTTGGGCATCCCCTGCGGTCCCCACCACCGCAGCCTAAACGCACTACCCACATTCAAATGAATGGGAGGACTGGCGATTTCGCCGCAACACCTGATTTGGTGTAAATTCAGCCTTATTGAGACTGGGAGTGAGTATACACGTATAAATTAGTTGTACTAAAAAAGACTTGTATTTATTATATTTATGTGAACGACACCAAATTGAACATCCAATGTTGTCACTTTATCCCAAAGTTTTAATAGTATTTAGTACTCAAGTCTGACTATTCTGACACAAAATTTGATTTTTCATTTTCAGCTTTATTTCTGCTCACAGTATGGGGGAAATAATGAATTGGGGACTTGATATAAAGAGTATCAATGCTAGAATGAATGAACGAGGCTGAAAGTTAGATGTGGAAGAAATGCAGGTCAGTCAATCTGTCATTTCTACCTGGCTAAGACTGATAAATTAGCTTGTGATCAATACTGTATTTTTATTAGAAAGTGAGTATCAGTAAGTGTTGTCTGTCTTAAAATGATGTTTATTTACAGGATAACTTATTTTAACTGTTTGTCTATGGGAATCTCTTTACCTTAACTGATTACAATGTCATGCTGTTATTTAATTAGTATGCAGCATGTGTATTGATTATCTTTTTTCCTACATTATACTCATACAGTCAATGCCACATGGAATTTAATTACACTGAATATTTGCAAAAACGTGTCAGTTATCAGCAGTTTCAATCCACAGATCCAGAATCTGTCTTCCATCGGCTCTCTCGGTCAACCTCCAGTCTGCAGACGCTCTGACATCACCACATGCTCGCTGTAATTTCATTATCGATGGCCATCAGCATGCCAGCACAGCAAGACACGAACAGCCTCTGCCTTGTTGCCGTCATGTGTTCGGCTTTGTATTCCACGCTGCCTGAACGCTACAGAGAGCCATGCGTTACCTACAGTAACGTCTCCCGTCGTCTGACATGAAGGCCCTGCTTTAGCAAACGTGTCGACCGACATCTCCTTGTCCTTTTCAAAGTGTCCTTGAGCAACAAAAGTCAACTCATCGCCTGTTTGTGCTCTCAAACAACGTGCCTGATCGTTGTGTGTAAGACGCTCCAAGGCTCAAGGTTTTGAAAAAGGAAAAAAAGAAATGTTTTGCTGCTTTGGTGTCAACTGTAACAATGATGTGCTTTAAATGGTTAGCTAACTGCAAGCACTGATTAGGCATGCTAATGCTAATCCAGTCTTTAATCCAGACTGAAATAACTCAACAACTATTGGATAGATTGCCATGAAATCTTTTTCAGACATTCATGGTCTCCAGAGAATGAATCCTAATCACTTTAACCACCTGGCTTTTCATCTAGCACCACCTACAAGTCAAACTTTCCACTTATTTAAGTCTTCAGCTGCTGATAGGATAGCTCCTGTCAGTATCAGCTGTACTTTAGGATAAATGCTGATTTGCATGCTAATAGGCTAATGCTAACACCAAGGATAGGGAACGATGGAAGGAGCTCATTGTGGCCTTATGTCCCACAGGAAACAAAGAGGATAAAACTAACATGCTAAAGGTAAGCATTGTGTCATGCTAACTGTGTGCATGTTAACATACTAACAGCAGCATTGTATCATGCTAAAATGCTAAATATTTGTAAGTTCTTAAGTACAGTTTAAGGTACTTTCAGCCAGCGATCTGGTACCACTGTCTGCCGCCCAGCAACATTGGTGGTTTGTGTTTTATTTAGGTGGCAGCGCAACGATGCCATCGCGGCTAACGCCTGCGTCCAATCGTACTAACAAACTGTACCATACACTACAGGCTGCTGCTGTAGACCTCCAATTCCATCCAATTTCATCACCACATAGCTAAATAGAGGAGGGTGGGTTGTAGCTTTAAATAGAGGAAATGATTAACAACATATGATATGATATATACAGCAGGTTTGCTAAATGATATCATAAATATTGTTAATTGGTTTAGACTGCATAATTAATCTTTCACTCCTGGTGAAGAGGTGGATATGTCAGGAAACTCAGATGCCAGTAAAATCTGCTCCTACATCATTTTCCTCTGTTTGGTTTCTGTGGTTGCTATAGTCACAATGCACGTTGAAAACAGCTCAACCATCGTCCAACCAAACAGCCCTGCGCATTAACAAAACTTACAGCCTCCCTCTCTCTTTGCAGCTGTTGCCAACCTCGGTGGCACAGCTGCCGTCATGTCTACAGTGGAAATGACGAGGCTGTGCTGGAAACTACTTGTCTTTAGACTGATTAAAGTTCAGATCTGAGAAAAAATCTGAAAAAGAAGAATAAGTCTCTCTATTTGTCATCCCTCTAAAGATTACAGCCTCACAGGGATCTTGTGCTGCAGTTTTAGTCTTGTTTTCCTTCTCTACCTCCTCCTCCTCCTCCTCTTCGTCTCTTGTCACGTTGCCCACAAGAAACCCTTCCTACACGTGCTCACTCCCTCCTCATCCCACCCACCCCCCGCCTCCCTCATTCTGTCTGCACTAACATTAAAACCCTCTGCTTGGTCTGCTTCGGTCAGGAAGGACAAAAATATCAGATGGTCTCTCATAAGAAGTTAAATGTCAAGCGCTGAGAAAATCAATGTTAATGTCTTCCCGGTAAACACTTTCCAGTTTAAAATCAACTCATACACCAATACACTTTTTTTTCTACTGCCCATTCTGTTCAAAGCAAAAAGTTTGTTCATGTTTTTCATGGTCGAGACGTTTTATAAATGAAACCAAAATGCACAAAATCAAAGCACATTTGAAGCGAAGCGTGTCTGTTTTTCAGACACTCTAAAAAACAAATGAAGAACAGACAAACAACTAAATACAGCGTGAAAATAAAGCTTCATCTTTTTTTCCTCTTTGTCCTAGTTTTTCACCTCGTTAGTGTGGTTGCAATGTTGGAGTCAATGTTCTCATCACAGTTACACTACGTGGACAAAAGTATGTGGACACATGAACATTACACCCATGTGTGATCTAGTTGAACATGAGATTCCAAAGCCGTGTTCATTGATGTGCTGCTCTAACAGCCTCCACTCTTTCAGGCTTTCCACCAGATGTTGGAACCTGGCTGCAGGGATTTGCTCCCATTCAGCCACAAAGAGTTGGGTGATCAGAGTCCAGTTCCAGTTCATCCCAAAGGTGTTGGATGGGGTTGAGGTCAGGACTCTGTGCAGGCCAGTCAAGTTCTTCCACACCAAACTGGAAGAAAGCATTTCTGCTGGATACAGACTTTATCAAAACCTACAGAGACTAGACAGTCAATAAATAAATGTTTCCACCAACATGCAGAGATTTCTTCAGTCTTGGCAGCCAGAAAGGAGCACATATTAAACATCTGAGTAAATACAGAAGGAATAGAGGGAATTTTGTACTAAAAAGACTAACTACGGAAGAAACTCACTTGATTTGACTAACTCCGACTGCTGAAACCTCTTATTAAAATGAGGACTGTGGATCAGTTCATGGCCAGTATGATTACAGCAAGCAAAACGTGATTCAGTGTTCATATCAGAACCTGACTATTGTTTAAAGACAGACTTAAAAAATGGTGAACCTCTCCTTTAAAATAATCACAATAAGAACAACAAGTAGTGAAGTCCTGGATCAGAAGACAAACAACGAGGATCCTACTGTGAGTCTATCTCCCCATCTGTCAACACCAACTGAACCAGACTCTGTATGATCAGTCACCACGCCCAAATAATATTGATAATCAGCTCAACAATCAAAATGTGTCCCCTTTCTTTTTCCTGTGCCTTCTGTGCACGGGGGCATGTTAAAACAGGAAAGGGTCTCCCCCAAACTGTCACCACAAAGTTTGAATCACACTATTGCTTAATAAAATATTTCATACTGTAGCATTATATATTGGAAGGGGCCCAAACTGGAGATGCCACGATGAGGAAAGGACTAAGTATTGATAGCAGGCTTAGTATTTTACAAATTAATAGTTTTTTTACTTGATGAACGTGGGCACCGGTGCTGATACGCAGAAATTAACTCAATGGGTTTCATTTCTCTAAAAAAAAAAAAAAAAAAAAAAAAAAAAAGGTGGGAAAGTAATGTAATCGGCGTATGCCCGAACATCGTGTAACACCTGTAACACAGACTACCATGGCAAGCCTAGCCCAAAGTGTGGAAAACAGCCCCAGACAGAAGAAATGAGCAATTTAATTTTAATCTCAGAGTGGCTTCACAGCGTGCGTACTTCTCTTTGGGCTGAATTTAGTCAAGAAAAGGTGTCAGGACCACAGCAGGTCACTCCTGCTTTAAACAGAGAGAGAGTGTGTGTGTGTGTGTGTGTGTGTGTGTGTGTGTGCTGCATCACACTTTGAGCGAGCACGACGAGAAAAAATATCTTTGAGTCTCTCATTTCTCCATTTTTGATCCGTTAGTTTCCGTCTCTTTTGTTTGTCTTTCCTTTTCATTTCTTCCGCTCCGTCTCTAAATCATCTCTTCAATTTCCGATTCACTGATTTTCTCTCTTTTTCCGTCGTGTCTTTCCATCAGTCTTTCTTCTGCCCTCTTGTCTCTCACCCCGTCTCTTCAACTTTATCTTCCTCACCCTCCGTTTCTATCTTTATCTACCTGTCTTCTTCCATCCATCTCCATCCCTCCATCACGTTCTCTCTCCTCTGAGCTGTTTCTCTCTCCCCATCTGTCACTTTCTATATCCCACTTAATCTCTCTTGCTTGCCACGTTTCTGCCTCTTTTACATCTTCTTCCCCTCCATTTCTTGCTCAATCGTTCCCTCTCTCCATTTTCCTTCTACACCTCTCTCCATCTCTGTTCTCGGCATCATCTTCACTCCCTCTTACTTCTTCTCGTTTGCTCTGCGACTTCATATTTTAATCACTCTGCATGCGGCCCATGAAATTTTCAGAGAGATGATCCTCCAGAGGGAAGCCAGTGTGTAAGTAATGCAGAGCTTCAGAAGGCGAGCTGTCTGTCTGTGGGAGAAAAATGCAATTTGGCTCAACGGACGCTTCAATTATTCAAGAGACCCTTAAACAGAGAAAACTTGCTTTGTTAACTTGTTAACTGAAAGAAAAGAATGGAAGAAAGAAGGATGCAGGCAGAGAGGAGGAAAAGAAAGATGGAACAAACATACGGTGGTTTAGATTTTAGCAATCCTGATCAATCACTGTGCTGATCGAAGCAATTCTTCGTCGTAATATTTAAATAAGACATGAAACTAGAAAATATGTTGAAATGTAAAAACATCTTTATTTCAGCCCCATTTGGAGGGATTATGTTTACAGGAGGAGGTGGGTGATAAAATGTTTGTGTTACTCCTTGGTAATAACAATAATAATAATAATAATAATAATAATAATAACAATAATAATAACAACAACAACAACCTTTATTGTCCACAAATGTGTTTACTACTACAAACTATACTCATCATCCAGGACAGTATTTAAGACAAAGCCAAATTAAATCATGGGACATTCTTTGCAGGCAAATCAAGTCATATAATGTCATATTTAAATGTTTTTTAAATAACATATATTTTATTTTACTGAATTTTATGTAACATTGTTAAAATAATCATGGCTACTTAAGTAACTACTGAAAATTCACCAGCAGGGCACAAAGTTAGCACCAGCCACCAGCCAAATTCTGGTAAAATCTGCAAGTGGCAGGTAGATTTGCTTCCCTCACCAGCAAAGATTAACAATGGTAATCTATTGAGTGGCTGGTCAAATCTGAACATTCACTAGCCATTTGGCCAGTGGAGAAAAAAGTTATTTTGCACCCTGCTCACCAGGATGCGCTTGTTGCTCATTTGTGTATTTTATTCGTAATATATATATATATATATATTTTTTCATTTGCTTGTTTTTTTTAAAGCAATGTATTTGCCCATTACTGGCCAGCAAGTGTCGCTGTTATTATTCTGTTATTTCTGTTTCTTTTGTTTTTTTACATGTGTAACTATGTAAATTTACCTCCTTCAGGGGTCATCGTGGAATAAAAGAAAAAAAGTCTCAAAGTCAAAAAGAACTCAAACTGTGTGCTGAACTGATGAATCCAAGGTTCGTACAGCTTTTAAGAGTAAACTTCAAGCACTTTTCAAAGACTTTCAAGGTAACTAAACCAAAAATGTCCAGACTCTCGAAGCCTTTATCATCACATCTAAACTGTTACTATAAATTCCAGGAGACAACAAACAAATATGACGACGGGATCGTTTCATTTCAAATATTAAAAGATTTTTGGTTTCCATGAGTGATTGTGTCGATGGTGAAACACCAGATTGTGTTGAAAAATCAAGTGTTTTTCAAGGAGTATATTCGAATTCCTAACCTTGAAAACGGTTAAAAAAATTTTTTCCAAACTTTCCAAACTTTGTACAAACCCTGCTAACAGTAAAGACAACCATCTGTGCTCAAACACTCAGAGAGAAGAGATGTTAACGAGTGTGCTGGGGGGAAAAACACCAATAATTATTACTATTATAGTGTAGGAGGAGGAAAAACGCATATGGACTCCAGATGAGATAAAAACTACTGACCAGCATACGTATTAGTAAGATTAGTGATGCGCCAATCCAACTTTCTCCCTCACCTCAAATCAGACTACCTGCCAGAGCTGAGCACCAACCTGACACCAGTTCTTTAGTATTGTTCCCTAAATTCAAGATCTGTATACCTCACTGTGTAAAACTCATTGGAATTATTTTTATGTATTTTTAGGACAGAGTGCGGACTGAATGAATGTAAGAGATGGTGAAAACTGTATATTGTATTAAATGTGGATCATCACGTCATCGCCGATGCTCTATCCGGTATATCGGATCGGTGCATCCCTGATTAAAATCACTCGAACTCCCCTAAAGAAATGACTCCTGTCCAAAATTGGGGTTTATCCTTCCAAATGGCCTGTAAAGTAAAATGTTGGAGGAAAGACTCAACACTTGTTATTTCTAAGGCAAGGCATTACAAGTAAACTCAACAGGGCTTTCCATTAAAATGCATACAGCAACAACAAGTATGTACAGAAGAATATAACTGCTTTACGGCTTGTAAAAGTTGACTATACATTATGTGTGACTTCAGTCAAACAATGAGCTTCAAAACCCTTTATAGAAAGAGAGAGGAGATAAAGGAAGAGAGATGGGAGAACAGACTTGAGAAGTCTCATCATCAGTCAGAGCTGTCAAAAGAAAGACGACGGTGAAATGGGCCTTTAGATCATAAAAGACTTCCCATTGACCTCCACGTCGTCCCCATGACGATAAGAACAAGACACGCTCAGACTTCAAACTGTTAGTCTCACAAATTTTCTCCTCTTAAATGAAATGCACAGTCATCTATACGTTTCTGCTTCATTCATCCAGGGAGGGATGGATGAATACCCGTCTTTACGCTCACGATAAGCTGGAGTGCTCAGAGGTATCAAGACAGACTGATCTCCATTCGTCCACATCCGTTTGTCTACCACAATTAACACAAGAGAAGAAGGAGGGGGGTTTGGAGGAGACAGTATCTGTTTTCAGAGCGACCTGATTTGACCAATTTTCCAGGAAATTCAATTATTTTTATCTCAGCTCCTCGATCAAGTCTGGCAATTAAATTTCCCAATCTGGGACAATAGCGTCTATTACAGGCGGCGGTTGAGGGCCACGTAAGCACTGTAAACACGGCGTCCTTTCTGTCCCAGCATGCAGCCCGACTAACCCCAGCCTTCAGCAAACCCACATTCAACGTCGCTGTTTATGAGGTGAACGAACTGCGACTGGCCCAGATATGTGAGAGAGAGCAGGGAGGAAGCCTCAGCCTCTGATGTCCGCTTCACTGCCTTTAACAGGGAAATTAACCCAGATACGTCCAGGCTTAGACGCAGGACTGCTGCGGTTGTGAGTAAAAAAGAAAAGTTATAGCAAGGACTCTGTTGTTTTAGACAGGTTTAGTTCAACTAAAAATCTGATTATTATAATTATGGCAAACCACAGAACGACACTTTTTTATTTGAAGGAAAAATAAAAGATCAGCGTCTGATCGGTGTCAAAAATGCCAGTAGTAGTTGACACGTTTTTATTGGAAGGAAGACCCAACAACTACTGGATTTTTTGACATCGATCAGACGCTGATCTTTTATTTTTCATAAATTCATACACACGTTTGATGGGGATCCCTTACACTTGAATATTAAGAATTGTTACTGAGATACGTATGTCTTGGGCTGAGCTTGTGAGAGGGAAGAGAGAGCCTCCTACTTTGAGTCTGTATGTGTGAACAGGCTGTAAGGGCCAGGTTACGCTAGAGAAGAATTCGTACAAGTTGTCTGACCACGTCGGACGGCAAAAGTGTTCACAGCTGTTCCAAACGGCCACACTTGAAGGTGGAGTGAAAAGCCGGCTGTCATATAGGAGAGTCGAAACGCAATAATCATATGAAAAATATGGGGATAACTTTTAAGAAAATTAAATTTGTCCCAACTTTTAAGCCACACAATGGCTTAAAGCTTGAGTCTTGCACAGTAACATCCATGTGTGAAGACCTTGAAGGATCAAAAACTTTAAAATTGACTTAACACATAAATGGTGAACCTTTAAATCCAGGTTTTTCTCTTTCTATGCATGCTAGAAGAAAGCACACACACAATCACACATTATTACACAGCAGTGAATGTTCTCACTGAGTCAGAGTCAAGAGTACAAAAAGGAAACTGCTCCAATGACGTGCCTGCCAGAGCTATCATGCAACAACTGACTGGACAGTGGCAACACAACACAACACACACAAACACACACACACACACACACACACACACACACAGCGTCCTAGGTGGTCAAAGCAAACTCAGATGGCTTTGACCTTACAGCTGCTTCCTCTGCCTCTCCCACATAAATCTCCAAATCCCTCCATCTTTCACTCCATCCATCAGTACCATTCCTTGTGGCTAATGTGTGATGTGATGTGAACTGCCTGCCAAAAACAATGCACTCCAGCGGGGGGGGAATAAACAGAGAGAGAGAGAGAGAGAGAGAGAGAGAGAGAGAGAGAGAGAGACTAAAAGCCTAAAGGGAAAGAAGCTTGACTCACAGGTGAAGAATATGTAAATGTAAATGTCATGTAATTAATGGGTTGTACCATAAATTCTGTTTTGCCTAAAAATGTCATATTACATAATAAAATAACTGAAATAACCACTTCCCCAGACCCCCTGTCTAAATCTTTTATTTAACACTTTGTTACTAAAAAGTGGCCACAATTTGTATATTTTGTGGTCTTTTGTCATTCTGAACTGAATCGTGTATTATTTCATGTATTTTCTTTTTGAAAAATAACATTTTAAAAGTTTTAGTAACAATGTTTTGTTAACAGTAACAAAACACCCTGTTGGAGACGCAATTTTATTTCTTTTTTATATATTGTGAATATCAGTGAATAATGTGGTCTGAAAAGTTAAGGCAAAATTATGCAGCAAAATGAACTCATTTCAATAGAATTGTTGCGATAAGTAAATCAACACAAACTTACTGTGTCAAGTTCAATTTTGGTGAATTTTGACTCTTGGTTCAGTAGCAAACCGTCTTCACAGTTCTGACCTGTGAAAAGACCAACGAAAGGGAACGAAAAGACCAAAATGGAGGAAGCTAACAGAGCTTATTAGCTAAAGCCTCCACTTTTATTTAACCTCCTCTGTTAAGAGTATAAACTGCTCCACATCAGAAGCATTGTTTGCAGACAGTCGACGGTACAAATACGTCTTTTGAATAAACTGTGAACTTATCGTCCCTGCGAGCAGTCACTACGCCTTGAGGCTTCAGCACCACCTACTTTGTGACGACATCCGGATGAACTCAGCTCTGCCACTTCCTGGTGTGACTTAGCCTTTACCCAACAAGTTGAAAATGGCATTTAGCACCAGGGCTGCAACTAACCTTTATTTTCATTATTGATTAATCTGTCCATTACTTTCACAATTAATCGTTTAGTCTAGAAAATGTGAAAAAATGCTCATCACAATTTCCCAGAGCCCAAAGTGACATCTTCAAATTGCTTCTTTTGTCCGACCAACAGTCCAAAGACTCTTCATTTACTGTCAGAAAGGACAAAGAAATGCAGCAAATCCTCACATTTAAGAAGCTGGAACCAGCAAATGTTTGACATATTCATTTGATAAATGAATTAATCAATTATCAAAATCAAATCGTTGCAGCTCTATTTAGCACACTGTAGCTACAATGATGTTTCAATTGAAATTAAGATATTAGGATACTGGATGTTTGCCTTGTATTGATTTTTTCTGCCACACCTAAAAACCTCACCCCATCTCCTCACCAGCTTAGCACCCCGCCCTCCCAACCTCACCCCTCCACTCACCCACAGTCTCTCTCGGAGTCCCATCTGCCTAATGGGAGAGGACGGGAGACTGCACAGGTTTTGGCGCTCACTACTGACACAGAGCCAAAATAATCACATCCATTCAGCAAAGCATGTCTTTGTTGCTCTCTCATCCTCGTTTTTCTCACCATCTCTCATCCCATCCTTACCTTCCTCCCTCTCTACTCGCAGCTTTCTATTCCAGCTGCATCAAATCTTCCTCTCCAAATCCAGCCCATCATCGTCTGAACAGCCGGGATTTGGATTTGCTCGTCGTTTCACCCGTCTCCTCACTAATCTCCTGACATCTGTTCAAACTCGGGCCACCGTCACTGAGGACATCCAACATCTAACATCCGAGGACGACGAGCAGGAGATGGCCAAGTTTAATGTCACCCCAAAAGAGCACACATTTTATATTAACAACCTTTGGAAAGTGTTTTGAACTGATAAGTGGTATCTCCAGGTATCAGCCAGTGTTTTTCTTTTTAATATCTCCGTGTAACATCCTCTCCTCTATATTAAAAGTCATGGTGACAGAATGTTATCCAAAATGTGGCTAATTCTGATCCTAAAATGCAGCCAACATTTGTATATCTTGCGGTCTTTTCTACGATTAGTGTATGAATGTGTATGAAAAAAAAAAAAAAAACCTTTTTAAAACAAGAACTTTTTGTTGAGTTTTTAAAACAATTCTACAGATGTTGATTGTCATTTTTCAGATTTTTTAATGACCTGTGGATACCATATATTTATGATGAGAGGATACAGGTAGCAGTTATTTCCAACACTCGCGTAGACCACTGTACCAAGGTCACAGTGTTTACTGGGTTGCATCATCACCGACCAAGTTATCTTCCATGTCTCTTCATTATACTTCTGTATTCGCTTGCATTTTTCTTCTGTCTCCGGGAACCAGACTTGTCTTGCATCACTGCATCAGCCTTATCACAAGAAATCTCATAAGTATCATCTTCCCATCCGCAAATTCAACTCCACGCCTGCTTCATCCCTCATCCAAATCATGTGGATTCCAGTGTTGAACTCAACCTGCCTTACTGTCTTTCAAACTCCAACTACCTCTATTCAGTCTCTCACCAGACACCAGCTAACCTGCAGACACACAGTGTGGTGCTGCTGGTTTCAATCAGCTTCTGCAGTCGCCACACTGATAATGAGGCACTGAATCATCCACTTTCAGAGATAATACGAAACCAGTGGATTCAGAGTATTCACTGCTGCTCTGGCCAATCGTCTGACAGAATAGCCAGGAAGGACAAGTGATTCGGCTCCAAAATATAAAATCCAACAGACAGACTTCCTCACATATTGTATTAGCAGTGCGATGCAAACACAAAAACAAAACACTCACACATCCTGACTGCCTTATTTCCATCTCCAGCCTTGGGAGTCTTGGGAGGTGAAGTGGAATAAAAAGGGAGCCTGATGCATATTTCATTATGTTGAAAAAAACACTTCTGCTGAAGGTTTAACTTCAGATACGGCAGCCCCGCTCCGTCCCACCGGAGTCAGCACTTAAAAACGTGCGTCTTTGAAGCGATGTGCACTCAAGCGATGACTCCACAAACTTTTGAGCTTGGTCACCCTGACCCATTTCCTCGACTGGTCTACAGGTCATCAATGAGTGCATCTCTATTCTCCTCTTTGGACCACCTGACAAACCTTCAGCAGGGAGATCAAAGGGGAAAAGAGGAGCTTAAAGATATTTGAGTTAATGGTCAGAGACTGTTTCCTTACAGAAAGGTCACAAGTTGGATTCATGCAACTTTTAGTGGGTCGCCCAAAGTGTCCTTGAGCAAAAAAGTCCTATCTGCTCACAAATTCTAAGGGCCCGGTCACACAAACCGAAATCTGAGACCGACCGAAATCATTTCTTTTCAGTGGAGTCACCACAATCCCTGGATTCCCTCACAGAGGCGAAGGAAATTGACAGAGCTTTTGTGTTGATTGATTCGAACTGACATGGGAATACCTGCTGAGCTGCTACAGAGCGTCTTGACAGCACTGACCCTTGAAGCAACACAGACCTGGAGAGTCCAAAATGGAGGATGCTATCATATTAGCTGCATATCATGAATCACTATGTCACCAAGCTTCCAGCATCGGAAGGGGCTACAGCTAACAACCATTTTCATTATCAATTAATCCGACAATGATTCTCGACTCAGCTCGATTCATCGTTTGGTCTTTGAAACGTAGAGAGCCTTGGTTTGGCTGTCCGACAGCCCAAACCCCAAAAATATTTCATTTACTATCGTATGTGACAGAGAAAAGAAACAAATCTTTACATTAAAGAAGCTGGAAGCAGCAGATTTACAGCATTTTTCATAGACTTAAATGAATTGATTATCAAAATTGTTGCAGATTAATTTTCTGTTGGTGATTGGTCACTAAATCTGGATTAGAATAAAGATATAAAACAAATGAAGGCTCTTGTCGAGGCTGAAGAAGAGTTTTAAACAAACTGAAGATGGATGGAGGCTCAAAAGGCCCTGACAATAGACAATATGTGTCTGGTGACAACAAACCCTGACCAATACCTTACTATTCAAAGTATAAGTCTGGATAAAAATATACACCTTAAACATTTGGATTATTTGGTTATTAAAGAAAGTGAGACCTATTACAGGTCAGTGGTGCTTGAATTTTGGCCTTTGAAACAAACTGAAACAATCACCTTTTAAATGACACCTGAAAACAAGCTGCTAGACTATTTCTAACCCATTCACAGTGTTGTTACTGTAATTTCCTTCTTTTTACAATAACAAAAAAAGTCATACATTCAAGATATATATTAACGTATCTCTGTTTTTCTTCTATTTACCAATTAGCAGTTCAGAGGTTAGAAGGAACTTTCTATCATAGCCTGAAAACATGTCTGTTCAAAAATGATTTTTGCCTTTGGATCATTTCTAATCTCCTCTACTTGTGCTTAAAATATGCCATTATCTCTTTCTCTTGCTTCATTTCTTTTCATATTTCACTTTTGGACTTGGGATCATTCACAGGTCACACAAACATTCAGCATGTTGTGCCGAGTGATTTTTAACCTCCTTACTACAGTTCAGGAGGTCTGAGAATGGAGACAGGGCTCCCACACTCACTTGGACATCAAATGTGAGGATGCTGTGATGACTTTCCAGATAATAAATCGGCATATTTTGGGATAATGACGTGACGATTGTCAAAATTAGAACAAAGCCTTTCTTTGAGTCACAGTCTGTCAAATGAAGAGGAGCCGAGGCACACTATGAGTCATACTTCATGATTCTTTCAAATTAAGTACTTTTAAGGCCACCTATTTAAGAAAAAAAGCCTTATGTTGTTTTCAAATTCACAAACTTACAATGATTTTTCAAGGCCCAAGGAGAACTCAGTGGGAAACCCTTATTGTACTCCTGCATACTGACTGACTCATGAGTCATTAGCTGTCAGCGGGATGCCTGATATGCAAAGGTAGATTATCCAACGCTCTCAGAGTTATAGGTCTGTATTTTATCTTCTATCTGGAGTCAAGGTCAAACCAAATCGTTTGTCTCCACCCGCCGCTGCCACCGCTCCCCTGGGCGCTGTCGGCTGCTTATCTGCAACTGCAAATAATGTGTTTCTTATCAAACTGAGTGGGAGAGCGATGGAGGGAGCAGAGAGGGAAAGAGAAGGATTTTCTTGAACGGGAAAAACAAAACAGTGAGTCATGCTAAATATTATGGCCATAATGTGATGATGGAGAGGGACAAAACTGAACTGAGATCGTGAAATGAAGAAGAGGACGAAAGAAAGAAAGAGTGGGAGAAGGAAGGTGACAAGGAGCCAAGGAAAGAAATAAAAGGAAGAACAAATTTCCAAAATGAATATGTAAAGGACAAGTAAGATAGAAAATAAAGGCAGGAAGGAGGGAACTAAAGAAAAGAAGCAAAAGAAAGGTTGAAGGAAGAAATAAAGAAAAGTAAAAGGCAAGGAAAATGAGGGTGAAAAAGAAATAGGAGGGAAAGAGCAGAAATACGGAAGAACATCAAATGTACTAAGAAAGAAGGAAGAAAGGGTGAAATGAAGGAATCAAGGAGTTGCCAAGATCTCCTTTCCTCACTCCTAAACAAATACAATAGTCAATAACAAAGCAAGAGAAAATCAAAACACCAATTACATAATCAAACCTCTGCTGAAGTCAACCTGTGACCTAAGTCAAACATTAGACTCGACAGTGTTGTGAACTGGGTCCAACACTGTGCAAAGACACCGACAAAGAGACCCAGTGTGTCTTCAATTTGACATATTGTTAGCTGGCAAATCATTAAAGTACATGACATCAAGACGATTTGAGTGAAATCCTGCCTAATTGTGTCTGGGGTCATTTACAAGATTCTCCAAAGCTGATAACAGCTTTAGTAAAAAACATTAGACACCCTCAGTGAGAAGAAAAAAAAAAACATTCACAGCCTCCAACAAGCAACTGTTTTCACTTGACTTCAGCTCTTTCTATTTCGGATCCAATAGCCTTCTATCTGTTCAGAAAAACTAAGTCTGTATCATATTAAATACTAGAAGTACTCCTTATAAATGTCTACAATGACGCAGGAAGTTAAAGGATTGCACCGTCTTGTTAATGATCTAAATGCCTTCAGAGGGAAGTGGCTCATTTAGGTGATAAATTAGATATGAACAACAAGAAAAAACAAGACAAGATGGACAGACACAAAATCCCTGCGAGGAATTTGTTCATGCTGAGTAAGAAGTAGAGCCCACTTTCCATCTGCTCTAGAAGATCCTGCTCTGTCCTCTAAATCAGATCTAAAAAGTGCAGAATTAAATAGAAAATCCACCTTCATGGCAGCATGAAGTGCCTTAACACAAATACAGGGTTACCTGCACAAAGTAGGTGATTATTATTGCTACTAATACTATTAAAGACACTACTTGATATATCAAGAAGGATAACTAGGGCTTAATTCAAAAGTTGCGGTCCACCTATTTTGCTCGTAAACATGAGACTTGATCTAGTCCTGGCGGGACTACAGTGACATTTCAGAGGAATAGTTTTGAGTGTGCTTGTCGCACATCTCCATTGAAAATAATGAATTTGAGCGTGCAAAAGAGACCCTTAGTCTGTTTTATATCATTGTAAATGGTATGTCTTTGGGATTTGGACTGTTGGTCAGATAAAACATTTGAAGGCATGACACTATTTTCAAATCGAAAAAAAATTAAGATGACTCAATTAATAAACAATAGCCGTAGGCCTATATGGAACTATGAGCCCAAAGAAATCTCACCCAGAAAGTTCCTTCCTAGACTCACTGTAAGCAAAGCCTTGGCTTTAAATGCTTGGGTGCTAGACTAGTGCAGTGCATTACTGCAGTGATCTGATAAAAACTCCACTGCAGCCTGAAGCCATCAGAGAGAGGGGAAGACAAAGAGAAAGACTGAGCATGGAGGAAGGACAGAGAGGCGAGCGATGAAAAGATGCGAGAGCAGAACAAGGCTGGCTTACCAAAACTGACGTTTATCCGTCTCTGTTGATATAAAGCATAACAAAGGCTAAATCTGCCCTTGGAGGCATTTGGAGAGCAAGCACAGATAAATACACCAGATGGAAAATGTTTATATAGGCCAGTGGATTCAGCTATGGCGAGGTTAGAAAAGCTGGCTGTGATTTCAAAGTCACTGGTTTCAAACGTCAGACCTGCTGAGAAAACCTGGTTGAGGGAGACAAATCAGCAAAGTGCCCTTGAACAAGTCGCTTTAATCATAAATACATGTTCAGGTAGAAACATTAGCACACTGTCTCAATGTACAATGTGAAAAAGGGTATAATAGTACATTATTTCTGCTGTGGTTATTCATACAGAGTATCTGATCCTTCCTTTGCCAAGTTAATTTTAATGAATTATCAACTAAGCCAGCAGTCTTCAGAGTAAGAACAGATAATGTCTCTGCTGAATAGAGTCTTGATCTGTGGCCCGGAGAAAACTGGACAGAAAAAGCAGTAATGTGAGGACAAGACGTGCGTTGTTGAACTCCCAGAGCTCCAAGTTCCAGGTTTCAACAGCAGCCCAGTTCAGACCGAAAACATCACTGCATTAAAACAACGCAATGGACTGCGTTGGTGGGGGTGTGAAGTTTCCGGTGTCTGAACGAAATACGATCCAGGAAGGCCAGTTTAAGAGATAGATACAGTGCAGCGGTTTATAACACTACTCCGATCTTATCTTTTGTTGTGACAATCGCAGGGTAAACCGTAGAAATATGGCGTTACAGAATCTGCCAGAAATATCCCCATCCTATATAGCACACACTGCATACAATTAACAAAACCCACAGATATGTTCTCATCTCAAGGTTGTTCCTCTTCTGTAAAGTATGTTCTCCTAATGCTAATTACTTCCTCACTTCACGGGTCTCCATTTTGACAAATAAAAGACAAATAAAATGATACCCCAACTGAGCAAGAACAACGACATACAGGGAAAGTAGGATCAGACCCCGCCCAAACCCGTCAGGTCGAGTCGGACACCAAATAGTATTGGGCTGTAAATCAAAGCTCTAGTCAGACTGAAGGTAGACCTGTATATTGAAAAGAGGTCAAGATCAATTTCAGAACAGCATCTTTAGAGCTGGTAGGTGCCTTTCTTCACTTCAGCAGGGAAGATGCTTCACAACACAAGGGCTACTTTCCTTGTGTTATTTGTTTAAATTACAGGACAGTCTCTAACTAAGCAAAAATTGCAAAAGTGGGTCAAGCTAAATTAGTCTGTTTGGTCATGCAGAAAAGGCTGGTGCAGTATAACTGACAGCCAAGCTGTTTTTATAAAGAACTTATCCAGATGGTTTCCCTTATGAAGTAAAAGAGTGAGTGTGGGTAAAAATGGTGGTGGTTTCAGAATGTTTTGCCTCCCTGCAGGAAAGCATGAACCCTGCCTCAACCTTGATCTGCATTTCTAATCCCCCTCCCTCTCACGCTTGTCTCCTTCTTCTTACTCCAGAATTACAACCTATCCCCTGTCCCCCTTCACCGCAACATATTTCTGCACTTCCCTACATAACCTTTCTAGGGACACAAGAAATGAAAATGTTCAATCTAGGACTTGCAGCATATTTTAGCATTACAGTAAAGTTGTTCCACATACATGCTTAAGAAGTGAAAGTAAATGTTGAGTGGAGACAGAAATAAATCAGGCCAGCAGGTGAGCTGACAGGTAGAAGGAACTAGAACGATCACATGACGTACATCCTCATCTCAGTTCCCTGAGGACCATCTCAATCAAGACAATTGTACACCACAAACCACAGGGGACAATTCTTTCTTATTACACTTTTACGAACACTTAAGTTATCCGGTTCTTTCATTTATGTCTTCATTTGCAACTGATTTGAGACTTGTCTTAATTGTAAAGCACTTTGAGCAGCATTCCCTGCATGAAAGGTTTGACATAAATGAAGGAGGGATGAATTAATGGATTATCTGATGACTTTGGTGCCTCAACCAACATAAATAGCCTAATGCTAACAAGGTTGGCGGTTCAAATCCCCAGGGGAACCCCAGATGCTAAAGACAAAGCTACAAATGGTTTTGGATCATCTACTAAATTTATAACATTTTAGGTTTTGTGACAAATCTCGGGATAAATTCAAAGACATTTGAGTAAAGGCCAAAGAACAAGCCAAACCACAATATGTTTCAATCTTTACAAGTTTTTGAGTTCTTCAAGGATATTGTATTTTTGGCTAGAAATGTGATAAACCTCTACTTGAACATTTCCATGTGATCCTTAATCATAATAATAGTAGCAGTGGCCTCAGATAACTTAGTTTAAATGGGTTAAAAAAGGACACAATGCTGAAAAGGGGGAAGTCCAACTGCAGTGTCACTTCACAGAAACTCTTTCACCATTGCCTGTATTTCAGCACAGCGTGTAAAATTACCCCTCATATTTATTGCGATTATTTATCTCCTCGTGTAAACCTGAATTCAACCGATAGCCTTCCTATACGAGCCACATCATAAAGGTGGGGAGCCAATAAATCTACATAACGAAGCCTTTTAGAGTTTCAGGCGATCCCTGCGCTTCCTGACTGAGCTCTTGCAGCTGTGTGGGCTCTTATCGAGATTTGCAGGTGGCTGCTTCCCCCTTTATTTACACACACACACACACACACACACACACACACACAGAGGCTAAGCTGAAAAGGGAACTGAGATCGTGGTCTGAAATGATTGTGCAGTTCCCCCTCCTCGGCAGTTTTAAGCTGTGCCCATTTTCTGCATTTTACTCATCAACTAGACTGAAAGGGATTAAAGTTGATGCAGGAAAACGATCCTTTCTCCTCGACAAGCAACATCTAAAAGCTGGACAGATGTTGTCAAACAGAAAGGCAATTGATGAGATGTAATTTTTGTGAAGCAGTGAAGACTGAACCATGCAAAACACTTGCAGTTCTGAGTGTTTCCACCACCCCTCCCTCCCTTCCTCCATGCACTCTTGACTGACCTGTCTGGCCAACCTGCGGGCCTCCCAGTAAGGCTTGGACTCCTCCACACTCTTGCCGATCTTTTTCACCAGTTCGTCCAGCTTCACAGTGGCCTCAACCAGAACCAAGCGGAACTTCTGCCTCGCGTCCTGACACAGAGAGGGAGAAAGAGAAGCTTCAGTAATTCAAGCCAACACAAGGAGCATTCTGCAAAAAACAAAGGATACCGACATAACTTGTTGAATGTTTGAGGACTCAAATGAACTTTCAAAATCTGATCACGCAGATCAACTATCTTAAATCATATGGTCAGGTAATTTGTAGCTCACTCCTGCCATACTATAATGTACCACCACACACTGCACTTCCTTTAAGCAGGGATTTGATGGCTTTTTTCAGCCTAAACCCTGAATTAGGTGACTTTAGACCTCTGCCAAAACCACACTTGAAAAATCAAGTGAAGTGAAGTGAAAAATCTAATTAATGTTTCATTGAGTTAAAAGGAAGCAGCTATGTAAAGTGTTTCCTGTAAGAAGCAATTGACTGTGGACAGCTCCGAGAAGATGGCACTTGATTTCACTGTCAGCAGAGCTCAGTGTTGGATTAAATCAGGTGTTGTTTTGCCACTAAAAATGTTCCTGTCCAGCCTTTAAAAAGGTTTGTTTTTATTTCACCTTAAATTTCTGAATGCATGATCTCTTGAAAGGGCATGTATTGACCTCCATCTTACTTGTTAGGTTGATAGTCAAGGAAATGAAACTTGCTCTATTGCTGCCTCTGCTGTGAGCCACAACTGGTAAGAACTCGAGCATCTAAAAACCCAGAGCTCCAAGATGAAACCACAAAAAAAGTAGGTCTAAATAATGGATAAGAAATATTAGCTCCCAACCATTAAACTGAATCTAATCTGGTTAAAGTATTCACACCATGTTCCAGATAAAGCTGACACAGTTTTCCTCAGAAGTAGTGTCCCAATAATCAGTGAAAAACAGACCCAAGCCAATCTGTTCACTGTCGTCTGTGAAAAATAAATCTCAGATATAATTGTTAACTGGTACAAAGCAAACTGTTTGTTCCATCTTAGAGAGATTTGTTCATTCATTGGTACTCGTCAAGGGGGATTTCTCAGTCTGATAAGCATTCAGCCCTGAAATGTCATCATGGTTGTCTAATTGCCATGAAGGGCACAGAACTTTATAATAACAAGAACAAAAAGAGAAGAGGAAGAAAAACAAGTCAGAAACTTCACGGATCCCGACAGGGAAATTCTCCCTTTAATGCCCCCCTCCTTTAGCAGGGTCAGTTATACAAGAGACATCTGGGGGGGAAGGATGTTTTGGCAGCACTGGGCTTGATCCAAGGTCCTTCTGTTAAAAGACAAGCTCCACCTTGCTGTCCCCAAACGTACCCTTCAGTTTAAGAAAAAACTGTTTGTAGGTTTGCTTTTGTTAGAAGCTAAAACACATTCAAACAGTCTTTTATCTGGAAGGCTAAAGAAAACAAACAGCAGGGCAAGGAATACTTCTGCGACATCCTTGCAACTACAACTATGATCCTTGCAACAGTCGGGAATTTCAGTCAATGTGTTTGTCCTAACACAAAAGGTTGCATTTGATGCGACTGTCCAGCTGAGAATAATCCTACTGAAACTCAAGTGATACCAAACAACTACACAGAAAAGCCTAAAACCCAACCCAACAAGGTCAGTCTTTCCACCAAGGTTCAGATCAAAGAAAACAAACTTTCTGGCTGTTTTCATTAGACCCACAGAGCACAAATCTGCCTACACAGCTGACTAGCTGACTACCTACATCAATAAAAAAACAGTACCAGAAAAATGGCGACAAGCATGGATGAGATCAATGCAGCTGTACAGGTGGTACACACAGGTACACTTTACATGGACTTAAATATGTAACTGTTTAACTAGCATATTTCTTTGACCAATGTGAAAACAATGCTCCTAGCAAACGCTACTGCAGCTTCCGTGTCGACTGTAAATGTCAGCGGGACGGATGAGTCACCCATTACTGATTGGTTAGAGCAAAACAAACAAACAAACCGATCAGTATCAGGCCTGTTTCACAAAAGTTGGAAATTGAATTTGGTGGCACGGCATGTTTTACAAACGATTGTCCCCCTGCAAATTGCAGATAAACTTGCAAACCCCACAGTGGTATCACATGCTCATGCACGAGTCACAAGTAAAGAGTTTGACTCTTGAAACGTGTCAAAATGGACGAGAGGAAATCTTGTGTTGTAAATTGCAGCTTGCATGTTGCAAATTTGGTGAAAGAGGCCCCGGGCTATCAGGATAGTTTCACTCTGCACACATAGAGCTTACGACTGCTGAATACCATCTCAGTTTTTATCATGTCTTTCTAATGTTGTTGTGTCTGGATGAGCGCTTGTATAACTCTTATAGATACTCTAGATATTCATTTCCGTGATGAATGAGGACTGCTCTGCTCTGTCTGCTTCCATTAGTTCAAAAGTTCCTTTGAACTAAAGTATGCTATGACAAATTCCCCTTAACTAATTAAGATGTGCTACTGTTGTTACAATATCATACAATAACTTCTCACAACTTCAGCCTTCTTGATCATTATTATGATGTTTTCAGCGTCTTGTGTAGGTGATGAGGGTTCTGCAAGTTTGTAGTTTGGCAACATGTAGTCTTACATCTCTCTTCTCTAAAAGCCACAATGGTCCAGTTTAAGAAAAGACCATAGTGTCATACAGAAGCTGAACTTCCTCAAAACGTACTACATTTCATATTAGCATTTCTAGCATGTCTGTCACTCGAATCACCAGCGGCTCAAAAATAAAGTAGAATAAATGTTCAGACCGTAAATCAAGAGCAACCAGATATAAAAGTGTGTAAATGGTCAGAAATAAAGTGGTCTCAAAACAGATGCAGCAAAGGTTCCAGTATACTCTGCGAAAAATCATGCATAATGGAAAAGTGCTGGGTGAATAAATAAAAGTCAGGTTGTGAAGGCACATTTTTAAATAAGGCAGCAACACTGTCTATAGGAGGGAGTATATAGAGACTAGGCTTCTGTGCTGCCGTATTTTATAGTGATCCAGAGCACAAGATGTTTGCTTATTGTTCCATGTTCATCAGATATTCTATTAGATGTGGCTGAGAGTCAGCTGTTCTACTGTTAAAAATAACCTCTAGGTGAACTTTAAAACTCAGAACAGAGAGACCCTATGAGGCCAGCGACTGGGGACCTCATTATAACAGACTGTGAAACGAAACTGCACCAGCTTCTGTATTTAGAGAAGGTCTACGATGTTTTCTCGTGGGTAACAATGTGGTGACCAACGGACTGGAGACATCAAGTAAATAAGATTTACTGCAACTTATGATTGAAGCTAGATAGTGTGTCTGTAATATTTTAACTGACTAGTCACTGGACTTCTTTAGTTATTAGTGATTTGTTCCCAGAAATAGCATTATGGATCAGTTCGTTACTAACTTACATATAAGCAACAACACAATTTTACAGGATCAAATTAAATATACATTTGGTCCAAACAATACTCCATACACAATATAATATAATAAAACCATCGATGTTGGTTAAAATCAGATGTTTCTCCAACTCTTGTCAATGAAAATGTTTCTGTCAGTGTCCACTTTTAAAAGTGTTTGTTTTATTTTGCCTTGCATTTCTGAATGCATGACCTCTTTAAAGGGCGTTGTAGCTCTTGACCCTTGGTGGGCTTAGTGAAGGGTCCACTGGGTGAAGGTCAAATTACTGTGACTTGTACGTGCAAACATTTGCATTGTCAGGCATCTGGTAATCCATTTAGGATTAGCAAAACATGTGTGTTAGGTTAATTGTCCTGTCAGTGCCCTTGACCAAGGCACTGGCTTAGAACTGGAGTTGGAGACCGGGAGCTGCACAGTGGCTGCCCACTGCTCCTAACACTTAGGATGGGTTAAATGCAGAGAATGAATTTCCC
The DNA here is from genome assembly GCA_008360985.2 of Macquaria ambigua. NCBI lineage: Eukaryota > Metazoa > Chordata > Actinopteri > Centrarchiformes > Percichthyidae > Macquaria > Macquaria ambigua. Next base: position 5,513 of record VMKM01003749.1, on the reverse strand, counting down.
TACGGGGATAAATAAAGGATAACTTAACATTTAGATTGGATCAAAGGCTTAATTCAATTTCATCTGCTCAAAAACAATGTTTCAAGTTAATTTGTTGAACTTAAAAGACGGTCTAAAAAAGGAAACTCATGACATTTGATGCCAAGTGCCAAAAGAAAGCTCAACCTTATTTATCCAACTGGAGACCTCTGCCAAAACCCACTTATTGAAAAATCGTATTAGTGTTTCATCAAGGTAACAACAGGCTGCAACTTAGAGGCTCTCCAACAACAAAACACAACAGGAAGACTGCTGGATTTCACCATCTGCTACATCAACAGAGCTTCGATTGGACTTATTCAAACATTTCTTAAGTTCCTGTATCTTGCTTATAAAGAAATGCATTTTCCCCGTCTACATTTTTTACCACTAGTCATGAGTATTCTAGGACATAACAAAGAATAAAGAAAGACATAAAAAAAAGGATGTCTATCGCAATACTGCATCAAACTGAACACTGTCATTGTGGTTAGATTACCCAGAAGGCCTGAGGGCTGTGAGGGGCTGCATTAGTCCAAGGTGTAAGATCTACACAGGCAGCTGAAACCAACATTACTGCACGGTTTGCTTTCACTGATGTCTGGAGTTTTTGATCCTGCCCTCCAGGCTCATAGACATCAGTCAGTCCTCTCTTGTCCTCTCCGATCTGACTTTTAGCCCATGGCTGTTCTGTCAAACTGATGTTTCAATCCTTCATCCAACCTTTTTATCTCCATCACTTCTTCACAGAGTCCCTCTGTTTCATCCACTCACTCTTGACCTTCATATCCCTCCATTTCTACACCAAATGACACCAACTGATGCATTAATACTGTATCGACAAAGACATTTGTTCTTTCACTATACTCATGAAATGTCACTGCATTTTTTGATATCATTTTTAGTCATGCTAGTGGGCTGGCTCTGAGATACCAATGTTGGTCGGTCAGTCCACCACTTTGGTTCAGACTAAAATGTCTTTCCCAGAGTCCAAGGTGACATCTTCAAATGTCTTGTTTTGTCCAACCAACAGTCAAAACCCAAAAGGCGTCCATTCACAATGATATAATCATCTCATTTGAGAATATAGAACCAGTGAATGTTTTGCACTCTGCTTGATGAATGATTCAAATGATTTATCAAAATTATTGGTGATTCACTTTCTGATGATTGACTAATCTATTAGTCAATTAACCAATTATACGGTGCAACGGTAGAAATGTGTTCACCGGTAGAGATTTGGAGATACCGTTTCCACCGCAGGAGCTATCCCTTAGTGTCTCTGCTATATATTTGGGGCAGGCTATGTAGTAAATCAGGGCTGGATTCTCGCGTGATCTTGTGAATCCAGCTGCCTCGCAAGGTAACATGATTTGGGCCGCAGGACTGCTTACCCCATTCTCACATGACGCAACAGTTGCTGGTGGTAATGCACCTCTAAGCTGCTTTGCCACCCGCCACAGAAGAAGAGAGTGACAAGAAAACATGGAGGAGGTGAGTGACATTGTAAATTAAGTACGCTATGGTTATTTTAAACCATTTCTTAATTGAATTTACAGAACAACTACAGTATCGTGATCCTGTTACCGTGATATAAAATTACATTTTTTTGGCCATATCGCCCACCCCTATTCAGCACTAAAACACACAAACTATCTTACAGACACAAAAAAGGAAACTAGACCATTTACAGTACAGTTGTTTTGGCTCTGTAGTCCAGCACACTGGATTTCAAGTGAAACAATGACTATGGAGGTTAAAGTGCTGACTTTCAGCTTTAAGGGAAGGAAGGAATCATGACCCCTTTTTTACCCTTGGTGACTGGCCCACAGTTTGTCGAATGTGGATGTAAACTCCCTCAAATTTAAGCTGAAAGTCAGCACTTTAACCTCAATGTCATTGTGTTCGTTTCAACCCAACACAAAACTGTCCAAATACTCAGAGACTGCACTGTAAATAACGCATGAAATGTGACCAAGGTTAAAAAGATTCACAGCCAACAATTATGAGAAAGACAGCTTTTAAAAATGAATTTTAACAGAGCCATGAACACATGTCCTTGTCCTCTTGCCCTCTCTGTCCTCTCCTCTGTATCTTACTATCTCTGGGATTATACTGATGTTGATGCAGACTGCAGTGCAGAGTCTCTGTCCTCCCACTCTGGGCTCGGACGCTCACACTGTGACGCACTTCACCTTGTCAACACATTAGTGCCCTGGGGTGTTATATCTAGAACTTGTGGTAATCCACAAAATTAAATAGCATTTGCATCACTGCTACGACAGTGCATTAGCTTCTTCACATCTCTGAAGTTCCCATGACACTCATCTCATTATTACTCCAGTCACTCTCTAGTCCTCTCATCAGCAGCATGAACGCTTCAATTCAAACCTCTTTGGGTCAAATTATATGAAAATCAGTGTAGGTAGAAAATGGGAAATTTGGAAAGATTTTGGAGCAAAGAGATGAATCCTGGCAGGGAATCAGCAAAGGATTTTAGCCCTTTGTATGTTTATGTGGACAGCTGATGGGCAGAGTAAACAGACATTGGACTTTAATAGGAAAACCCAGGTTCAAGGTCCCGTTATTACAAGCATCTGTCCTCCTTCAGAGTCCTTGAAGAAGACACTAAAATCTTTAACCTCCCTCTAAAGGCTGAGGAAGCTAGAGCTGCAACTAACTTTCATTATCGATTAGTCTGCAGATTCTTTTGATTAATCGAATAATCGTTTATATCGTCTATAAAATGTCAGAAAATAGTGAAAAATGCTCATCACAAGTTCCCAGAGACAAAGGTGACATCTGCAAATTGCTTATTTTATCTGACAACAGTCCAAATCAAGAACAGTAGGGCTGCAACTAATGATTATTTTCATTATCAATAAATCTACTGATTATTTTCTCACTTAATCAACTTGTCTAGCAAATAGTGAAAAATCCACATTATAATCCAACAGTCCAAAATCCAAAGATATTCAGTTTACTCATATAGAAGGCCAAGAAAACCAGATAGTGTTCACATTTAAGAATTTGGAAGCAGTTTCTGTCTATTGACTAATCAATTAATTGTATAACTGTTTCAGCTCTAAAGAACAGAAATACAGTTGTTTTTTATTTTCCAGAATCAATCCTATTCTCAGATTTTGTGTTTTTTCCAGTGGTTCTTTAAATTTTGGAACAAATCCTTCTTTAAGTGCATAACCAAGAATTTGTTCAAGGGCATTTCTTGGTCTTGCTGTTGTTTGACATCATTTAAATGTCTTTAAAGGTCTTGTCTCATTATCTGTCCAGATCCTTAACGCTCAATCCTGCTCCATCTCAAAAAGTCTAAGAAAAGATCCAGTGGGTGATGTTCGGTTGTCGACTTTGCCACGACTGTTTTTGAGCTTTTTTTAACCCTCTGACAGTAGATGGTCATAGTCCTGAACAGTAGACGTCTTTGTCAGACATGAAAACAACTTGACTTGACTTTGTAGTCCATGGAGCCATAAAGAAAGGGCAGACACGTAAATCAGTCAAGGTTTAACATTCGACACAGAGTTGAATGCATTAGGCACACGGCCAGGTATCTACAGGAAAGATGCAAATAGGTTCAACTGACCTTACAGATCACGAAACCACAACTATAGGAGATAAAGATGGAGGAGACTCTGTACTCCAAACAATCCAAGAGTCCGGATCCAAACCGCTGAGTCAGTATGTCAAGTATTTAATATTTATACAAAAAACGGGTAAAACTGGAAAATATACCATGGCCATGTCCCTGTGGTCATGGTATAGGCAAGATAATCCACTTGGAAGTGTGATTATCACAAAATTATCAATAGTCGCAGCCCTACATTTAAGCTAACAAACCCAAACCGTAATCATGATTCTGTTTCTTGCCAAGTTGTTGTCATTTTGTCAGAGTAAAAATCCCTTTCTTGCCAAATAATAGAGCTGTCATTTGGAACAAAAACCCTGCACAGACACAAACTATAATTAACTAAATGAACCCCTGTTCACTTTTTTAACACCATGTACAATTCTCAAACCGAGCAAGACAAGACTGGACTTTCACCTCTATAAAAGCTACACACAATATTGCTGAGTCTGACCTACATAAATGTAAGCCATCAGACTTTACTGGATTTTAATGGGATTCGATAATCAGATATGTAACTTCCTTGACTCTGCTTTGGTCACAGGTTCAGTCTCCATAACAGTCCATGTTTTTATGTAAAAGTCATTTAGCGAGACTCTGAACTCTTGATCCCCGCAAATTGCTCTGAATACAGCGGTCAGTAAAATTATTTTATTGTAACACAATATGTCAGTGTCTCTCACGTAACTAGACACAGGCCAATGCCTTGTATGTTTAAACCTGCTGACACACAGCAAAACAAAACAGTTTGGCCTGGAGACGGAGCAAAGGTCCAGCTATAATTCAGAAAGAAAACTGCTGTCTGTGCATGCAGTGATACCTTCAGAACAGCACTTTTCTGAGGAGGTAAACTGACACGTTGATTTCACAGGCTGTCAGTCAACACGTTGTCTGAACAGATGATGTGAAGTCTTATCAGCGGACAGCGGTTACGGGTGTACAATGACATGCTCTATCAGCCAGACGGATAAAAACTGACGCACTGCTCGAGCACTGCAGATAACAATACGTTCAAACAGACTGACCTCCAGCTCCGTCTCACATCTGTTGATGTCGTCGGTGGACTGGTTGAGTTTCTCCAGCTCCCCCTGGAAGAGAGGGAACAACACAGAGAGATGAAGCAACAGAAAGAGGAGATTTAATATCTGGAAGTATGGCAGAGGGAACAAGCAACATCTGGAATGAATTAAGAGAAACACAGGACACAATGAAATGTGAAAATATTCACATTAAACTAAGGCAACTAAGTGATTAGTCCATGGTTTTTGAGAATAAAATAACTTAAACTGTGAATTAAACTCTGACCTATGCTTATCACCACTGAAACACCTCAGTTACAGCTGAAACTATCAGTAGACTAAACACTTCAATCAATAGAATTCAAATTAATCTTTTTAAGGATGAATTGATCCGACAATTTCCCTCCTGACAGCTCAGAGTATTTGCAGATACCGATTTCTAAATCGATTGACAGAAAATGAATCAGCAACTATTTTGATAATGGATAAATAACTTGAGTAATCTGTGATGCGCATTTGTCAACATTTCATCAAACAAGTAATCGCATATTGGAGAAAATAATCGGCAGATGAATTAATAATGATATAATCATTAGCTGCAGCCTGACGGGATATCTGTATTTTTTAAGCTGAAACAATTAAGTCGATTAATCAGTTAAGTCAATAGACAGAAAATTAATCTGCAACTATTTTGACAATTGATTACCCAAGTCATGTTTCAAGCAAAGATATTGAAAATACTAATTAATAAAAAAAAGGAATCAGGCAGATAAATTGATGAAAATGAATAATCATAGATTGTTTTTATTATTTCTCAAAAAAAAAAAAAAAAA
>VMKM01003748.1:0-29714 GCA_008360985.2 Macquaria ambigua | reverse complement strand
GCTTGCTCATGGTGGGAACTGTTGGGTCTCTGTAAATATAAAGAGTCGGTCTAGACCTGCTCTATATGAAAAAGTGCCCTGAGATAACTTTGTTATGATATGGCGCTATATAAATAAAACTGAATTGAATTTAGGATGCCTGTTTTATACACCTCAGGCCTGCTAGTTATTAGGCTAAATTTAGATTTTTCAATATTTGCGCACAGACTACATGCATACGTGCAAACTCGTCACCTTTTTCTGGCTTTTTGGAGGTGGTGTCTACCAATAGTTTTCAGCCTCTGTGTTTTCTTACCCACTCATTCATGTATTTTCTGCTTCTTATCTCATCTAGGTCCTGGCAGCAGGACAAGCAAGGTATCCAATGTCCTTTTCTTAAGCCTCATCCTCAGTTCCTCATGTACTGAGGACACCCAGAACATGTTGGAGGGATTCTCTAGCATGTTCTGGGTGTCAACCAGGATCTCCTTCCTGCTGGACATGTTCCATCTGTACTGTAGATGCAGTTTTAATCTCTTCTGCATGTCTGAACCACCATTATATTCAATGGGTGGCACACAAATAACACACATTTCTTCTCTTACTTCATAGGTCTATTTATTTTCTTTATATACCCTTACGTTTTTCTGGAGGAAAATCACTGATGTTGTCCGTATTTTTCCTCATAAAGACCTGGTCACACCAGCTTTTAAAATGGCAACATTTCTTGGCAAAATCAGTTCATTTCTTTGGAATCACCACAATCACCTGATTCACTCGCAGTAAATCTACACAAATCTTTCATGTTGGGTTCAAATTTCAAATTCATGCTGTTGATCAGTCGCTAACTGTCTAGACAGTTCTGGCAGCAATGAGGGGGAGACGGAGAGTCCAAAACAGGAGAAGCTATAGCTTAACTGTGTTGCAACTTCCACTTTAATGTAACTGGGTTACATTATATTATAAATGACTCCACACAGAGGAATGGTAATGAGGCAGGAATCCATGGTACAAATATGTCTCTTAACTGTGTGAACTTATATTGTTCTGTTAGCGATCGGGCTAGCTTGGTTGCTGACAGTTAGTAACTAGCTAGCTCTGTCACCGACTACAGTAGTTCACACACTATCCATGTGAGTAGTCACTACATCACCAAGCTTCCAGCCTGGTGTGGCCGTGGCTTAGTGTCAAATTTAAATGCCTTCTCCCTTTTGTTAATTGAACTTTGGCTTGCTTAGCACTGTTGCAAATGCAAGCTAGTTGACTCATCTGACCTTGACCCAATCAAAAGCTTGTTTGGAAAATGGTGAAGCGACATCTCACTTCAGTTCCTTTCATTAGGTACAATGCCCTCTCATGTTCTCCAGAGATCAGTATGGTGTTTCCAAACCATTTGGGAATTATCATGTGTTCACAAAGTCAACGACATGAATCATGATCGCTAAATCAGCAGGTCATTTGCTAAAGAGTTGCAACCAAGGTTTTTCAGCTGATGGCACCATTAAGAAAGTTAATGGAGGAATGATGAGGAAAATAATAATTTGATGCTTCCTTGTGCTGTGTTTCCAATTTCTTGTTCACTACCACTTTTAATAGAAAAAACGAAGAATAAATGTCTCAAAAGCTACATTTGCAGAATTGTAGTCCCTGCAACCTTAGCTCTTCACGTCACTCATCCCCTGTGTACTTATATTTCAACAAGGACGATGTGAAATATATCTCTACTGCTCTGTTTTTGTAATTTATGTGCCTTTTCTCCAGGGCCAACACATAAATCAAATGCCCGGTTTCAGGAGTGTAAATCCAGAAAAGAAAAACAAATGGCTCTACTCACCGAGGAGCTGCAATGAAAACAGGTCCATTTCGTGGAAAGACAGTAGATTAGCCAACAAAATCTATAATCTATTCAGTGTGGAGTTTAAGATCAATGACCAGTGATAAAGATGATTATTGAGAGAGAAATTAGCAGGTTAGTGATCTGGTCCTGCATACTTAATCTGTTGTTACCTTCAAGTCATATTGGAAAAATGACTTATACAGGTTGATTGCACATTAAAAAACAAAAAAAAGGTCAATGTGACTGTGTATACAAGGATTTTCAATGACAAGAAGTAGCAGTAGGCAGGAGTTCAATAACCAAAACTAACAAAAGGATTGATATTTTATAGGCTGATTACGGTATTTTTAGAATTGTTTTATTTGTAATTTGATCACTCTCAGTTCCAGCTAAAATAAATACCTTTTTTTTTTTTAAATAAGAGGGGTGTATTGGGGTGGACTTGGACTCTTGACCTCAGTATTTCCTAAATCCTGGTTACTGCTGCAGAAGTGAAGTCCATCCATCCATCCATCCATCCATCCATCCATCCATTTCCTTGTGCTTATCCGGGGCCGGGTCACGGTGGCAACAGGTTAAACAGGGCTGTCCAGATGTCCCTATCCCCAGCCACCCTGCGGAAGAAACTCGTTTCGGCCGCTTGTATCTGCGATCTCATTCTTTTAGTCGCTACCCAAAGCTCATGACCACAGGTGAGGGTTGGAATGTAGATCGACTGGTAAATCGAAAGAATTGTGCAGAAATCTGAGTGTGTTTTCACTTGGTGTCTTGATGTACATCTATTTACATATTTGTCCTCCATGAAGGCCCATTTGTGACCTCAGTTCTTCATAAACTGCTTTTGGATTCGGTCATGTATGGTTCCCTGTGGAACCCTAGAGAAATTAAAATTCAATTAAAATGAAAAATGTTATCCAGCATCTAATTGCATCTTTAAAGGTATTTTCATGATCTTGCGTACATCTACTATCACCACAGACTGTGCTGCTCAGCTGGCTCTTCACAGTTCTACGCATTATGAATTATGGTTTTATGATTTAATTCCTCATTTTATAATGTCTATGTATTTATATCTTTTATCTCACAAGGGGTATGCAATATGTTACATATCTCTTTTATTTTTGTTGCATTCATTATTGTCCTTGGCGTACCACTGTACTGTTTTGTTGGCAACATATTGTATCTAAGTTGATTGCAGCTGTGAGTAGCACTACTGCCCAAGCCAGATTTCCCCTTGGGGACAATTAAGTATATCTTATCTTCTCTGTGGCACTAGCTAAAAGCTATTCAATTCAATTCAGTTTTATTTATATAGCGCCATATCATAACAAAGTTATCTCAGGGCACTTTTTCGAGTAGAGCAAGTCTAGACCGACTCTTTATATTTACAGAGACCCAACATTTCCCACCATGAGCAAGCACTATGCGACAGTGGCAAGGAAAAACTCCCTTTTAACAGGTAGAAACCTCGAGCAGAACCAGGCTCTAGGTGGGCGGTCATCTGCCTCGACCTGTTGGGTTGACGGGGGAGGGGGGGAGCAGGAGAGAGAGAGCAGGAGGAAAGAGAACATACAGCAGCACAATACAGTTCCACACGGCTATGTGGCTGGTGCTGCAGTTTGTAGGCTATATATTGAATTTGAATGTTTGTGTGGCCACTTGCAAACATTTGATCATTCTGATGTTTATCAGAACGTGAAAACATATTAACAGTTCTAAATAAGGATTTGATTTTTCCTTTGGTTTGGGTAGAGAATTCAATGACTGACCTCACAACTGGAAGAAAAAATGTGACAAAATCAAACAAATGTTATTTAATTGTTTTTTTTTTTATTGTAGAATAGTTTTATTAATCAACGTGACTTTTACTCTAAATAAAAAATGTGAAAAAAGCTGATGATGAAAGCTGTGGGCAGTTCCCTCCAAAAAAAAAAACTGGAGGTAGAGGTTTTCGAGCTGCTCGTGAACGCATCGTGACATAGTGTAGCGCTGAGAGCTGCAGAGGAGAGGACGTCCACATGGACCTGCCTCCTCTGCCTTCAGTGTGACGGATGGAGGAGATCTGGGTGAACTCGCTGCACCGGCTGCTGCTTCACTGCGGGTCCTTAAACAAGAACTACACCGTCTGGAGGGGCTGATAGACCGGCTGTATGCAGTGACAAACCTCCGTGTGGTTGTATGAACATGTAAACGTGTGAAGGTTTGCAGCATGCAGGGTGTGTTGTAAAAGCCAAACAGCAGCTGGTAAGGAGACGTGTTCGGTTTCCACGTGGATTCACCGACAGTGTTGTCGCCGCTGATCGTTTTCCACAAAGCGCGAAGCTGTCAGTGGACTGTGTGCTCGGAGAAAAGGACTGGACGCGATGAGAACCCGATCCCCGAGTACTGCTGTTCCCCGTGAACATGTGCAACACGTTACCGCCCGCACACACCGGCCCACCGACCAACAGTAACCGCGTCTGGAGGTGCGAGTCTGGCTGAAACATGTTGATCTTGTGGGTCCCGGTGAGTTTATTCCTCAGCTTCATCGTCTCTCAGTCGTGGAGCGTTCAGTTGTCGTGGGAAAACTGGAACGCCGAGCTGCGCAACCGAGGGAATGAGTTTGATAAGCCGAGCTCTCAGCCGCACATCGTTTTCATCCTGGTGGACGATCAAGGCTTCCGGGATGTTGGGTACCACGGCTCCGAGATCAAAACCCCGACTCTGGACCGGCTAGCAGCGCAGGGAGTCAAACTGGAGAATTATTATGTGCAGCCGCTCTGCAGCCCGTCCAGGAGCCAGCTCATGACCGGCAGGTATAGTGCACTAGTTCCCCAGCTCTGGTCCTTCAACAGCCCATCTTTATGGAGTTTACTGGATAGAATATCTAGCAAAGGGAGTCCAGGCAGTCTGCCATGCATCTGTCAGGGGTCTTAAATGCAAAGAAGAGCTTGGAAACCTCACAGTCAGGTGGATGACAACTGCTGTTGATTGTCAAATAGTTTGATAAGATGATCACGTGCAAGATGACCGCATGGATGGGGTTAACCATAAACTCTTTATTCACATGTTTTAAAGCTTTTGAACAAAGAACACAAGATACAAGTCAGCGTCATCAGCTGGAAGTAAACAAAAGCCACAGGTACAGTTCATTCACCCCCTGGTTTTTTGTATTCAAACTAATTAGAAATAAGATATTTGTTAATCAAATCATGAGATAATTAAATAATGTGAGCTGGGAAGTCCTCCAGACACGTGTGTTCCTGCAGGTACAGATAATGAATTCCTGATAGACAATCCAGTAACATCATTTCTATGCAGTGTAGATAGAAGCCCACTTACTATGTTCCATTTCATACACACTGTTAAAGGAAAATTATAGTTTATTACAACCTGGATTTTATGTTTACAGCTCTGTGTCTCAGTTCTATTGGATATGATAACACTGCACTCATCAAAGGGAACTGGTTAGCAGCCCAGCCTGTAAAAACTCTGCTGAGCTGGATCAGACAGATCCAGTGTAGTTACTATAAGACATCTCAATCTGGAATTATGCTTCTCACAAGATACAGATAAATCTGCGAACCTGCGCTGAGAAGGGTGTTATGGGTAACCGTAGGTCGCAGAGGTTTGCAGTGGAACTGATGCGCACGCCTCCTGGATCTCAACATGTTGTGTGGACCTGCACATAGAGCTAGTGGATTGGTTCATTCAGCTCCTGTCAGGAGGCGAGAGGCATTAGATATGTGGCCTTTGCTCTGTGATGTAGTTTTACTAAAGCTTAGTAATCCTAATATGATATTTCATAAAAAATGTCGGCGCTCTTTAATTCCAGTGAGGCGGGTGAGGGAAGAAACGTGAGCAGCCAGACAATCAGAGATCCAGGTACGTCAGACTTATTGGGAAGAGAAAACAAAGGTTTTCACCTTCCATCAGTTTACTTGGTGTTTCAGCTTTGACCCACCGTACTAATCTTAGTTGTGCTCACACAGTTTTTCTGTGCAGGTTTTCCTGTCCCCCTTTAGGTTCATGTCAAGGTTCATTCTTCACCTTGGAAACACCAGTGGAGAAAACAATTTCACTAGAGGGTTAATTTAGTAGCCTTACTGGAGCTTTTGATCTTATCACATGAGCTTCATCAGTGAATCAAATCTTCTTCAGCTTTCAAGCCAACATGGATGAGAAGACCTTAAAGGGCTCTGATAAAATGGAAAATTGAACATCTACAATTACATTAACAAGTGATCAAAAGCTCCAGCTACTAAATGGATGGTGAGATTATGGTTGTCTCGATTCTGGGGGGGCCACAGTGTCAGACTTTGAAAACCCTTCTTGAGAAAAAGTTAGCAAGTGGGCCTTGTGTTAAGATTTTTTTTGTCAAACAAATTTTTAAGTGTTTCCAAATCAGGGAGCAGCAGCGTAGCTATAGCAACCACTTAGTGTTTTAGTGGGCAGCAGGAAGCTGTAAAGAGATATTAGAGGACGAGGCTGGTTAAGGTATACAGTATCACGGGGGGTCAGTTGTGGTCTAGCTTTGTAGTTTGCTTACAGTATGTTCTACATCAGCAGTTTCCCTCTTTGTACATGCAGCTCTGCAGGGATTCTCCTTCACTGCCTCCACCATCTGTTCCACTCCTTAGCTAAAAAGGAGGAGGACTGCTGGGCACCCCTGTTTTTTTGGCAGGCGTCCGAGAAAATAATGAGAAAAGTGCGGCCACCTCCTCGTTCCTCTGCTCTCTGTAATCTGCTCCAATCTCTGACTGGAGCAAAAGACTCGGCTAACGTCCATGTGGAAATGTAGGTGTCGATTCAGTTCTGTTTCCAGGCTTGTATTCTTGATGATGGTTGCAGAGGAGGGTGTGTGTGGTTGAGTTTGAGTGAAAGAACACCATCCATCAGTGTGTTAACATTAAAACATCAGCTGTGTCAGCTGGACACTCACTGCAGCTCTGAGAACAAAGTCTTTCTGGCACACTTGCATAGACTTGTCAAGGAAAATGTCAGACTGAGTATTGATTGAATCCAAAACATAAGCGCTTCATAAGAGTTTGTACAGGCTGTTGAAACTGGTTACCATGGCAACCACCAGTTTCTGAACCCAGCTGCATGCTCACTGAATGTAATCAGATTTTATTATGACTTTATTTCTTTTTCTATGCTTGCTGGAGATCTGTGCTATGGACCATTCACTCTGGGTTTTCACCCAGATGGACAGGTTGTCTTGTTGCCTCATAAATGACTGAATATACTCAAGGGACTGCAGGGTTAAAACAAACATCCTGAGATCAAATAATACAACCCGCACATTATCACTCCAGTTACTGATTATACTATTAGTATTAAATATTTTTGAACAAATCCTTAAAAGGCAGATTGCTGAAACTCTTCTACTTCAGCTGTAACATGTCATCTACAGAGTGGAGTGAAAACTATAGTTTCCACATAGGAAACCTGTGTTCACTGTTAGTGTGAATGGGCCAACATATGTTATTTAACCTGGCTTCAGCACTAGTATGAACATAGGATAGTATAGTGACTATATAGTGTTTACAACAGGTTAAATATAAACCTATAGTCACTGCAACCTTATTCTTTGAGATACAGGCCATGTAAGTTAGTTATAAATGACACTCTACTAGATCTTTATATTTGAAAGTGACTGTAGAGGAAAGGTTGTAGCACAAAACATTCACAAGGAGTTCAAATAAAAGACATTCCCAAACATTACATCAGATCTTTAACCATAAATCATTAATATAAAAATAACATTAGAGCACATCTTTTACACCAGTGAGGAGCTGTGACAGCCCTGTTATGTTCAAAGAATCCATACATTCACCTTTTACACTTGTTTTTCCCATTCAGGGACGTGGGGTTGGATCTATGCATTCTGGAAACAATCCCAGAATGCACTGGCAGAGGCGCAGGTCAGCAGTCTATCACAGAGAGATAGTTATACTAGGTCATGTATGCCTTAATTCTGTGGATTGCAGTGATTAGTATGGATACGCAGTTGTGGAACCAGGACCAAGTCTCTCAGTAATGATTTGGTGATTTGCAGGTCAAAAGACGTCTCGAGGTTAAAAACAAGTTACATTTGGTTGAAACGTGGAACTTGTTAGATGTCTAGTTCCCAACCTTTGTGCCTTGTGACACTTTAAAACAAGGCTATGTCTACTCGCCAGCCCTTGGCCTAGTCACTGGTTGCGTATGTTTATGAGTTGTGAACAGCTCAACCAAAGAGTGTTGTTCCCTTAACAGATTTTTTTTTGGATTTGAATAGTTTTTAAGAAGCATGAACAGAGAAAACTATCCAGAATTTCATTTTGAAGAAGCAAAAATTAAAGAAAAGTCTAAAAAAATAAACACTTTGTGTAACAGAGCATGTTAATTTTCTTTTGTTAATCATCTTGTGACCCCCTTAGATTTATCCTGCAACCATGTCTGGGACACTTATAATCATTGTTTATTTAAATTTCTTGTTAGAACCTGTTTCACATTGGAATATAGTAATTTAAGTGCTGTTGAAACAGAGTTCTATAACTGTTATATACAATATGACCCAGATGTCTTATATTTCTTACCTAATTCCCCCTCCTCCGGATCCATCAAGTGCTATCTTAAAAGCTTTTCACCCAAAAGCCCACCCTGGCTTTAGTCAAGGTGTCTTTTGACCTACAAACACTGGGTGTGTTTATGTTAGAAACCTGGCAACGTGTATACTGTATTTACAGTTATCATATAGCATATATTTGATATTTCCAAAGCTGTATGACAACATAACTATGACTATTTGTACATCTTTTGACTGACATGTCATTTGAACAGGGCATGTTTTTAATGTTGTGGCAGTTGTTTTCTGGGGGGTTTACTAGCTTTGACTGCACACCCTGGTCCTTAGTAAGCTGACAAGATTTTGGTCAGACGTAAACCATATGGGAGAATAGGGTCCATGTTAAAAATTGCTTGCTTTAAAATTCCTTTAGTTTTTGGAAACGTGTTAAGATATGACCTTTATGAATTGATAAGGTTAGAGAAGATTAAAAGGACCTGGTAGATTTATAGAAGCAGTTGTGTACAGCTGTTGTTGGAACCGTAGCACAGCACTTTAACCTTCCAATAGCAGGAGCTTGAGAAAAGATTTCTACGCTGTCCGCCCCCTGGGAAACTCACAGCATCAGAAAGATTTCAACCTGTTTGGTTTTCTTTAAGCTGTGCTGATGAGATTAGAGCTTTTCTTCCAGTTCAGAGTTGTTGTGCTCTTCAACCTCATCGCGGTCCCACTGATCTTTACTGATCAAGAGATGTAGATTGCCAAAGGCGAGGGCAGAGGTTGCTCCTCTGGGCAGACCCTAAAATGGAATGTTAGATATGTTTGAGGAATGTATACATGAACCAGTGTTTCCGAAACCTTTCCACTTGTTTTAGAGCCTTTGTAATGGAGTAAACATGCTTCTGGAGTGTCAAAGATTAATGTTCCAGAGCTTGAGAGCTACCTATCTAGACAAATCCAGCATGTTCCTTGTAATGTACTGTTCCATGACTTCCATACATATCATAAACACACCTGTCAGCTCTTGTATCAGTAGCTGAATCTCTAACCCTTTGGACTTCTTCTTGACTCTTGGTGAGCTACATACCTGTGGGTAAGATTGCAGTAAATACCAGCAAATTGTAGCTGGTTTAACGTTTACATTTCAGACAAGGGTATCTTTACTGTACAGATGGTCTTAATATTGTCTTTATAGTCACCCCTGTCCACCTTTTCCATTGGCCACAGGTGTTTAAGCTGCAGTCACTCTTGTCAAGCCAAGAAAAACCTGATTTAAAACTAAATTAGATTTCAGTATCAGTCTCCTACATCGCGGAATGAGCTACCGTCCATCATCAAACAAAAGATGAAGAATGCACTCTGGGGTCCTGGGGCTATGAGGAGCAGACCTCAAGCAAGGATAGCGGCTTGATTCCAAAAAGCTCTTCTGTCATCTTTGAACACTGTGCTTTTATATTATGCCCCCCTGGATTTTAACCTGGTCTAACCCCCAACAGCGAGTGGGGTCAGTTATTTGCTCAAAGCAGCTCTTTTGCACTCTGCTCCTCACCCGCTACAATTCCATCTCCTACTTATTCACACACTTCCCATCTCAAACTCGTCTTAGTCTTTCAGTCACCCTTTTCTTGTTGTTTTAGTGATCTGTCACTCTTTCTCTTCTCTTCCTAACCCTACACCGGTCTGTCCTAGAACTCTGGGTTGTGCAATGATGACCCGAGCAAGTGAATGTTTGGGGTGACGAATAAGCAAAGTTTCAGTTGGGGTTTGGGTTTGTTTAAAAGGAAGTCTTGAAAATCAAAAGAACCTTCATTACCTGTAAGAGTCTGTAAAATAGAGAACCTAAGGAAGGCGCGAAACTGAAGGGAGATATTCAGAGATAGCACGAAAGTAAATGAAGAGCCTGCCGAAAGGAAGAGCTAAGTAAGACGAACTACTCTGGGGCTGACTTTGATTAAATGCAGAGCGCCGAGTTGAGGCTGCTTATTTGAACCATATGTGGGGAAGACGTGGAGCAGGAATACAAGAGAAGGCCCCAGCCTGGGCAGCAGGTCTGCTCGGGAACCTCCACAACCTCAGTGGCTGGAGTAGTGGCCAATGCACTTGTCTTGTGGGACGTGAGCGAATGCCGGCGTTCTGTGATTTGAATTTAATGGCGTGTGTGATTTGTTGGCCTTGTGGCTCAGCGGTTGTGTAAATAAACCAGAGAGATAGCGTGGTTATAGCAGCGTTTAAGACCATAACTCTGCTTTTTACTCGAGGAATGCAACAGCACCCTTTGGCGTGATAAGATTGAACTACTGTCTGCTAGAAGTATTTCCCTGCCTGTACGTGGCTTGAACCCTTGCTGGATAAAGGATGCAGATACCTGACCCCATAGCTTTGGCCCCTGTGCTGTGGCTGCCTATTCATGCCCTACTTGTTTTTTGAAAGAACCTATAAATCAGTCACATTGGACATGTGGAGGGAAGGAGGGAAGATCTCCAGTGAGCAGTAGTTACTGCAGTCATTATTTTAAGGCCTCATAAATTCTGAAGACCTGTCCTTCAGATGCCCCAGAACCTGCAAAGTCAAGACCTAGTTCCCTTGTGAACCCCCTTGTCAAAGAGAAAAAACACAGGGATACTACTAAGTCTTTGCGCTCCACCTTGTACCATTCTCCGTCAAGACCTCGGGCTGGTTTGACTGATTTGTGGAGGGATCACAGGCTGCACTTAGCATGACATTCTCATTACACGGCTGTAACCTTTTGGTATGTGAACACCACCAAACCTGCAGGAGTTTCAAAGGCAGGGGTAGGGGCTCTTGAGGGGTCGAATCTTAAACGCACACACATACGTGTCTTAATAAATTTGCACATTTATGTGGTCTCTTCTTGTTCTTTATTTTCTTTTCAAGTTCAACAAAGTCTTTTTCTCTCAGTCCCATTGCTCTCTTGGCATTGATGCAAAAGTGCTTGACAAATAAAAATAAATGAAGTAAAGGGCAGAAGTGGAAAAATGATCCTTGTATAAATGGAATGAATACAAAAGGAGATTGAAGATAATGGAGCGTATTACATCCAAAAGTAATTTTACAGACATTTATGGGCTGGTAACAAGGCTAAATTCACCATGTACTATGTTTGTGGAAAGTCTGGAGAGATTACAGAGAACAAGGTTTTACAAGTACTCACTCTTCATCCAGTTAATTATATATTATGTGGATTCTTTTCAACAAAATAATGGAGTAAACAAGCACAAACACATTCCCATGCCAGGCTTGGTTGATTTCTTGTTGTTGATGTTGTCTTACCCACAAACACATGTTGCTTTTACTTCTTCCCCTCATTCCCATCCCTTTCTTAGTTCATTGCATTCAAATCTCATCGTCTAATGACAGACCAACAATGCCTCCTCTATCCCCCAGTGTGCATGTTTGTAGTTGGGTTTCAGAGCTCCCTCTACATAGACCACCAAGTGACAAGAAATTCTTCTCATTGCAATATGAAACCAAGACACTCTCTTGGCTCCCACCAGGGCCAGTGTGGTCTCATTTTGAATTCACTGACCAGACCTCAAAGACTTGCAATGAATAGAGGTATCAAATTCAGAATTGTGCCGTATTATTATCCTGAGGAGTTACACATTTTAAAGGCCCTGGGAAGCAGCTTTGAAATCCATGGGAATCATTGTTGCCAAGTTGTAAACATTACAATTTCCTAACTTGATTTCCAAAAGTTTTGGAGGCATCAAACCCAGATGGCATTTTGTTTTAGCATGTTGCACTTTAGCACAGTGCAGGACAGACAGTATAATTCTCCCCAGAGAAGAAACAGCTCCGTTCAAACAGGTTTGTCCAGAATGTCTCTGCCCACTGCAGCTGGAATTGAAACAGGCTGGTGATGAGGTGGGTCAGTGGTCAGGGTTTGCCCCAGGACATTTATGGTAAGGGCTAAGCTGTGACACAATATCATTCCACATTCTACATACACAGTCCGTACATTGCTACCTAGCTACAGCTAACATCTGTGCAGTTGATATATTGGCTCTTTAATAACTTACTGTGCCAGATGCAGAGACGGCCTGCCATTGTTACCTGTGACCATAAACTATGGTTGTGGTTATCTATAACACCCATAATCTCATTAATTCATCACACTTGTGCACAAGCATTGGTAGTGATAGCTCAATCATCATCATCATCATCATCATCATCATCATCATCATCATCATCATCAAATGTCTGAAAGACAGCACACATATAGAGTGCAGTTTACAAAGTGCTTCATGATAAAATGATAAAAATCAAAAGAACAGGGAAAAAAATGAAAATTTAAAGGTGTCAAAAGCAGAAAGAGACAGACCAATGAAGAGAAACGGGATTGGAGCAACATCAGCTTCAAAGTCAGATTATCCTGTCTGGTACAATAAACAATGTTTAAGACACTAGTTTGCAAAACTGGCTATATTAATCATGTCATATTGTAAACCACTTAATCCATTTTAAGTCACAACCTGCTCTATTTAGCTGCATGATGAGATTGCAGTATGTGTATAGCAGTAGTCAATGGTGTACAGGCTGGTAGGACGTTGCAACCGCTCGCTGTCTGAAAGCACCATAAGTCTACAGCCATGCTAGCGGCTCTGTGAGGCTGCTTTCAGTTAAATGCTAACGCCAGCATGCTAACATGCTCACAGTGACAATGTTTACATGCTGACGTTTAGCAGGTACAATGTTTAATATGTACACCATCTTCGTTTAGCATGTTAGCATGCTAACATTTGCTAATTAGCGCTAAAACAAAAGTAGAACTGAGTTTGAAAAGAATGTCATTCTGCAGGTGTATTGGACAAATTAAACATTTGACCTGATGATGGTGCTGGATTAAAAGTCAGAGGACCATCAAAGTTATTACAATTTCTCCGGTGAGGAACATGAATGTGTTTACCAAATTTCATGGCAATCCATCCAATAGTATTTCACTGAAATCCACAAATGATGATGTGGCACTTGAGGAAAAGTCAAGAACTCACCAAAGTCAGTAGGATTCATCCTCTGGGCACCATGAATGTCTGTACCAAATTTCATGACAATTCATCCAATAGTAGGACTGACCTTGCCATCCATGCCTTGCTTTAGATAACCGCTACAAGCTAGCCTAAAGTATGTGTGAGCTGCCCACATTTTTGATAGTCACTGTTTATTAGTTTATTAGTAGAAGACGAGCACCAGCTCATGGACACATGCAGACCAACGTCACACTGCAGTTGAACAGAACTTGTTCAACATCCTCCTGACAGAATAGTGCTCTATCAACCTGTTAAGGCAAATGATTCTGGAGAGAAACCAAGTGTTCCAGATATTCATTGAAAAATTAACCAGATTTCAATTTTTTGATGGTGACACTAAAGCCAGGGGTGTTGCCGTGAATTCTCACTACTTAAAATATCAAAAGAAGACTTCTTTCTGTTTCAGTGAAGAAAGTGTGAATAACTCATTTTTTATTGCTGATGATTTAAGTTGACGTAAGTATTTTATCACAGATCTCCCAACATCATGCCGAGGTTAAGTAAACGTCACAAAACTGAAACAGAAGTATCTATAAAGTTACTGAAATACAAGCTGATGGCCTAGCCAGCTGTGCTACATGCAGGGTAGTTAGTATGTGTTTGCAGTTGCAGTCTGTGATTTAATGGGGATATGTGTAGCGTTCACTGTATTGTTTTTGTTGAGTATTCTTTGAGTTGTAAATCATTGAGTTTATTGCTATGTATGGAACGTTGAACACACCACATGGTGGTGTAACCCTTGAAGGACTTTTGCATTCTCAAGGGGCAATGGAGGTTTGCTAGACCTTCCCACCTTCTGGTTCTCCTCCTCTCTGGAAACCTAAACCAGACACTTATTTTCACTCCCTTTCCCTGGTGACAGCTTGACTGTATACGGCTAACCTCAGGAGAGGGCGAGGGAGGGTCAAAAGAGGAAAAGAGGGGATGAGGCATCTGGCAACATCAGTTCCTTGTCTCCTGGGTGTTTTGCTTTCACTTAAAGCAGACAGGAATGGGGAGTCAGACAAAAATGAAGTCAGAGCTCATTGTCCTTGTCTTCTGAGAGCTGCTTCCAAAGTCCCAGCTGGGATGCCTCTCTGTGGGCCAAGAACACAGTCAGTCACAGTCTCAATAATGATAAAGTTGGCTTGGCTCATTTAAAGTCAGACCTCTAATCCCACAGCTCATAGTTTTAATTGATTTCATTCAAAGTTGCAGCAAGTACTAGGGCTGGATATCCGTTGAAAATGTTTTATTTCAGGGCCAAATAGAGGTCTTCACGGGTCCAACATTTTTTGACCTGATCTAAAATGGATCCAAAACCTGTGGAAGACCTGCCCAAACCTGACGGGCATAAACAAATAAAAAAAAAAAAAATTAAAAAAAAACCTGATCCAAAAGTGAACAGAGAAAAGTTAGCCTAGGTCCAAATACACCCAAGTATAATTAGACCTGAGCCAAAATGCAGTTGACCCAAATAAACTGAAAGGACATTTTGAAGAATATGCTTATTCACATTCTTTCCTGTTTAGTTTAGCTTAGCCTAAAGACTGGAAGCAGTGGGAAACAGCCAGCCTGGCTTGGTCTGAAGGTAATAAAATCCGCCTGCCAGCACTTCTGAAGTCACTAACATTATTGTTAACAAATTTTTGGCATTTCTGTACTTTTAGGTTTAGATATAGAAATATCAGATCAATGACTCTAAATATGCTTAAAAATCTGACAAAGCATACAATGCTAACTCTTGATACTTGACACTTTTCAATACTCAGTGCTACAAGAAAATTTTAGTCGCAAGAAGCATTGATGTTAGATACCCAGCCCTACTCAGTAACCAGTAAGCCATTGGTTTTCTGAAAGAGGCACTGCTCTCATCTAGCAGACGTGTACTTCAGAGGTAATACCTTACAATATATAACACTGCAATAACGGTATTATTTTTCATTTGCTTTTGTCAGGCTTATCAAGGAAGCTTTTACGTCACTTCGGAAATGTTTTCTGAAGCTGGTCATTTGTGACATTTGCAGTTGTTGAGTAATTGATGATGTGGTGGTGTGGGAATGGGAGAGTCTTGACACTCCAATGGGTGGAGAGTGTTTGTTCTGAGTTGGAATTCATCAGCAATAATTATCATTATTATTATTCTGCAGATATACTGTAATATAGTCATTTTGCGGTTATAAAAGTCAAGTAAATGACCCCAAATTTTGTACTGACTTAATCCTTCCTTTACTGCCAAAAGAACTTGAGTTTATACTTGCAGTGAAAGGAATTAGAGAAATTACTTAATATCAAAATTCCTCAATACTTAGTGTCTGTCCTTCACTTATCAGTAGTGCTGCTGTGTTAGCTTGCTGCCAAGATGGCTGCCACAGCATCATTAGCTCCAGGTCACAACTCTGTTTCCTGTCTGGTCTTGAGTGACAGGTCTTCTGTTTTTGCTCTGGGCCTCCCCCCCTCCAACTACCATTACCCATCCACCTCCTTTCACTGAAATGTTAGACGTCAGTTGAACATTACCCTGCACTTGGCTTGCCAGTCTATAAGCACTCTTCTGTCAGCTCAAATGTGTTTGCTTTGGACTGGGTCCATTGTAATTAAGATTGGATTGAATAATGTATCAGTGTGTAAATTCCAATACAAAGATTCTCTCTGTGACTGGACAACCTATTACCTTCAAATGGTCTGTGAGAGGAGTCCTGTGTGTGGACATTGCGTAAATAAACTCATGCAGCAGGGCCTATTATCCTATCCTATCTGGACCAGTTTGTGAGGTAATAGTACAACCCTTGACAGATTGAGCAAAGAATATAGAGCAAGGCTTTTCAGCATTTTCAGAAACATAGCCAAGTCATAAATGTCATTTAGTGGAAGAAAGGAAAGCAAAGGCATAATACAATCAGCTGTAATGTCATGGCAGACTGAATCATCATGGCTTGGTGCTTCAATCTATTACAGCAAATTAATTTATTGTGCAATAGCTAGTGGATAGTCTTTTTTTCCATTATGAGTGGCATAAATGCTTCAAACTAATTTTCTTAGAAGAATTTCATATTTTTCAGGCTTTTCCTACTAGATGTCCAGCTTTCATCAAAGTTGCATATTTCTTTAAAATTGTTTAAAATGTCTCTGACGGGGTGTCATCTGTTTTTATCTTGTAGGTATCAGATCCACACAGGCCTTCAGCACTCCATCATCCGAGCTACCCAGCCCAACTGCCTGCCCTTGGAAAATGTCACCCTGCCCCAGAAGCTCAAGCAAGCGGGCTACTCCACCCACATGGTGGGCAAGTGGCACCTGGGCTTCTACAAGCGTGGCTGCCTGCCCACCCAGCGTGGCTTCAACACTTTCTTCGGCTCCCTGCTAGGAAGTGGTGACTACTACAGTCACTATAAATGTGAAGGGCCCAGTATGTGTGGCTATGATTTGTATGAAGGGGAAGAGGCAGCTTGGGAACAGGACCGGGGCTTGTACTCAACCGTGATGTTTACTCGAAAGGCTATCAGCATCTTAGCCAATCACAACCCTCGTAGACAACCCTTGTTTCTCTACTTAGCCTATCAAGCAGTTCATTCCCCGCTGCAGGTTCCTGCCCGCTACCTCGAGCGCTACAAGGGCATTCCAAACTTGCATCGTCGTAAATATGCTGCCATGGTGTCCTGCCTGGACGAAGCTATCCATAACCTCACGTTAGCGCTAAAACGCTATGGTTATTATGACAATACAGTTATAGTGTATTCCTCAGATAACGGGGGCCAGCCGCTAGCAGGTGGAAGCAACTGGCCCTTAAGGGGGAGTAAAGCCACCTACTGGGAAGGGGGGATTAGGGCGGTGGGTTTTGTTCACAGTCCCCTGTTGGTAAACAAAGGGACAAAATGTCGATCTTTGGTTCACATCACTGACTGGTTCCCCACACTGGTGACCCTGGGTGAAGGAACTTTAGACGAAGATCTAAATCTGGACGGGTACGATGTCTGGGAGGCTATCAGTGAAGGCCGCCCATCTCCTCGCCAGGACATTCTTCATAACATTGACCCAATTTACATCAAAGCCAAGAATGGTTCGTGGAAGGCCGGGTACGGCTTATGGAACACGGCCATCCGGGCTGCGCTCCGGGTGGGCCACTGGAAGCTCCTGACGGGTGTCCCCGGCTACAGCGACTGGGTGCCCCCGCAGACTTTCTCCAACCAGCGGCTAACCAATCGCTGGCATAATGAGCGCGTCCGTTGGGACCGGGGTAAGTCCATCTGGCTGTTCAACATCACAGCTGACCCTTTCGAGAGAGTGGACTTGTCTCAGCGCTACCCTCACGTAGTGAAGAAGATGCTAATGCAGCTAGCGCAGTACAACAAGACTGCAGTGCCGGTACGTTACCCGGCTAAAGACCTGCGCTCTAACCCTCAGTACAATGGGGGGGTGTGGGGACCCTGGTACAAAGATGAGAGGGAGGAGCAAGAGGAGGATGAGAGATACAATAACTTGTTCACCAACCATCTTGGAAAAAGAAGGTGGAAAAAGAAATCAAAGAACAGAAAGCTGAAAAGGAAGGTAGAAGAGTAGCCTACCCCATTTGTGAAAGACTCCAGTTGCCTTTTCTCAGGGATTGACACTTCTTGTGTCAGGATTGTCCTCTTCAGACGTTCTAACTCCAGATAGTTTTAACTTGACTCCGTTATATACTGTATGAAAATAATGCAGATGGACCTTTTGAAATGCCTCAAAAGAATAAGAAAAAGATCCACTCATTCACACACTACTGTCATGCCCAGACACAACTAAGACCTCATGTTAATGTTAGAGGCGTTTAAAGAATGTTTATTTTTCTAGATTGTTTGCATGCTTGAACTGTTGTCACCTTTGGATTGTTCTGTAGATTCATGTTACACTTAGAGTAGAAAATAAATCTTCCTAGACAGTTGCCAGACATTTTGGTGACAGAGAAATAAAGACATAGTTCTATTATGTTGTTGATTGCAGCGATGCAGTATTGTGGAAACAGATGTAGGATTTATGTGATGTGTGAGTTGATGTACATTGGTTTTATAAGCACAGTCTGTCTGAACTTTAGAATAATGTTCCCTCTTTCAGATGGTGTCTGGTCTGGCACCAGGCCAACCTGAATGTAAGACAAACTTAACAAAATAAAAGCCCCAGACACAAAGCTCTTTGTTTCCTGCAATCTTTCAAGTTCTGTCTGGTTTGTATTTTATTACAGCCAGATTTCCTTTATTCTGATGACAATAAGTACTCTTATAACTGGAAAGGTTTTAACATCTCTTTCATATTTAGAAGCTGACACGCAGCCACTAAGTACATTTATTCATGGAAAATACAGTAAAGTGGGATCTGACTGGTGATAAAGACCTAATTGCTTTCTTGCCGTCCTTAAAAAATGCCTGCCTCATCAGTCATGGTGTACTGTACAAGAAGTTGCGATCAAGGAAAAAAGAGAAATGGAACTACTCACATGGAGCGAATACAGTATAACCTACAATCTGTTCATATATGTCTGTTGCTTAGCACCCATGTAAACACTCCCCAAACTCCCAAGCTCAAAATGTTGACTTGAGCTGTAAAATGCTAAATGAGTTTTGCTAGTAGATGGGTTTTGTGTACTTTACAGGCCAATTGGCCCTTTTAATGACACTAAATGACTTCTAAATGTACTTTACCCTACGAGATTTATCGTTGCCTAAAAATGGAACATGTTCTGTTTTGTTCTCCCAGCTTGCCTATTTGTCTTTTTAACTAGCGAACCAAGCAGCTTTTGAGATCAGTGCACGCCTGTGGATCTGGTACAATCTGAGAGTTTGAAATTGTTTCGAACACATGAAACAACAGGAACCCCAGAGAGAGGGGCTTTCCCGTGGACAGAGTGCCAGGCTGCGCTGCACATCCCTCCCATCCACGCTAACTTGGATCCCCCTGCCTCTGCACTGTACTTAGAGCCAAGTTATGACCTCAGACCATTCAGGCACTGACTCAACTTCCACAGCGGCATTTGTGTTAACAGCTTATGCTGATATGAGGATGGCTCTTTCGATCCTTAACCTCTGTAAATCCAAAGCAGACAAGGTCTATTTGGGTTAACTGTACTGGTTTTCCTCAGCTCCTTCACAATGATTTGTGTCTACAGGCCAGATTGTACCCATGGGAACTGGAATTTACCTGGCTAAGATCGGCTTAACTCTTGACCATAAAACAGAAGGGATGCCCTCTGTATATTATGTGCTACAGCTGAGAATTATTGAAGATCAGATTCTTATTTCATTGCGTCGTGCTGAATTTCCTCTCCCATGGGCCACAGGAACAGTTAAACCCTGGATTCTCTGGGAATTCACATTTGCTTTCAGTTATGGGCATTAGCATCCCTCTTATGGGAAAAAGCGGGGGTATTTTTTTCCCTGTAACTGAGCTGTAAGGCAATACATCAAGCGCCCTCATCCTGCCGCCCCACAGTAAGAATGCCCATTAGTGCTCATTGGGAATGATATGAGAAAATAAACCTGATGGATGGCAGAGCAAGACAGCTTTGATCAAAGTGAAGTGCGGCAGTACGATTTTGCCGGATTGTGTTGGTTTTCTTTCAGCTGTGGCACCGTGTGAAACGTATAGTTTAGGTTCTCGCATGATCAAGGTGCAAATTAGCCGAATTATGTGTAGCCAACTGGAAAGAGCCAACCACCTCGCTGCCAAGAGCTACATGCGAAGCACCGTGACTCAGCTAGGCTTGGGCTCTAAAGTATCTTTCCCAAAGTCAAGTGATGAAAAACGAGACAAATATCAAGCAGCTGTTGTCCATAAGAATCAGAATTAATACAGAATCCATGAAATATCTTCTGAACACCCCCCAAAATGCCAAAA
The DNA here is from genome assembly GCA_008360985.2 of Macquaria ambigua. Taxonomy (NCBI): domain Eukaryota; kingdom Metazoa; phylum Chordata; class Actinopteri; order Centrarchiformes; family Percichthyidae; genus Macquaria; species Macquaria ambigua. The sequence continues at coordinate 9,475 of VMKM01003748.1, read as the reverse complement.
GACATTTAACGCTTGCAATGCATGCTCTCAGAGCATTACGCACTGCAGGGCTGAGCTTTCCAGCTACTTGGCAAAAGTGTGACATTCCAATCGTAAGAGGTAGTTGAGATGTTTTTTTCAAGTGGTTGTACAAGCATAAGAAACAGCTGCTGTCATGTTTGACAGTGACGTCATAGGAAGCCCTGCCTAGGAAGTGGTCTGAAGAGTCTGCAAATAATGTGCCGAAATGATAAAGATGACGCATTCCTTTTTCCTGTAGGATCAGAAGAGTTCACACATACAGTGTACGTTGTTCCTGCTGGAAAATACATTCTGTACTGTTGTAAGTACAGATCCACCTTCATGAGTTAGAGCAACTTTGACATTTATTGAAGCCCATGAGAAGATTTTAAGTGTGTGATAGAAGACAGAGCAGTGAATTAACCTGATGGACAGTCTCTCTTGGCTGGTAGTCTCTCTCCAGACATGGGGATTTCCTGTAATGAGCAATTTCACCCATGTACAACTGGAACTTCTCTTGGCCTTCAGCAGAGGCCCAGCACTCCCACTTTATCTAGTTTATGACATATGGCCCCCGTTTTGCACTTCCCTGGGACCACTCCCTTAATATCTTAATATTTGTTCTCCTTCCTTTCATTATTCTTGTTGAGGACTTGCCTGTATTCATCCTCTCTTCTCCTTTCCCTTTCAGCCATTCAGACTGATTCCTTTTCTTTTCATCCCTCATTATTCTTGTAGTCTTTTTTCATGCTCTCTTCATCCTCTGTTTCTCTTCCCTCGCTCCCTGCTTTGCTCAGCGGAGGTCCTCCGCAGGTTTTGCTCAAGTCCAGACCTGTGGGGGTTTTGTCGGTGCACCAGCTGTGTTGCAAGGAAGGCCTGGATCTTCCACACAAACACGGTGTCGTCCATCTCTCAGCGGTAGTTAGCCCCCAGGCCTGTTGTCCACTTGCCACCACCTCCACCTCCCAAAACTCTTCTACCTTCCGTCACTCTTCCTCCTGAGTTCTCCTGCAAAGCACAACAAGACAATTTTCCCCTCCACTCTCACTCAGAATCAGTCGACTGCAGAGGATAATCTGTGCTGTACTCCAGCCAAACGACACGTCACTTGTCGACACTTCCAAATCCAACAAGTTCAGAACAGGAGTGTGAGTTTTCTCCATGTGGCACACTTTTAAAGTGCTGCATGTAAGACATCAATACATCACTGTCAAAGCCATTTGAACACTTCACTATAATTATAAACAAATTGGCAGCCTTTTTTCCTATAACTGAGATAATATTAGTGTTTCTCAAAATGAAAACCATATTAGCCATACATCACAATGCTTTTATTTACCATAGGTATTAAAAGGTACACCATGTTTGGTGTAAAACAACCTGCAGGTTACAGGAAAATGCAGCATAAATCCAAACTTAAACTTGGCCCAGTTGGTATGTGAGGTAAAATACAAAGCAGAGGCCCAGTAAGTCTATTATTTATGGATTATTATTTCAATGCAAGTCATTTGTTTCGTGCATTTGGTCAAGATTTTAGTTTTTAAAATTAATTGTGAAATCTTGACCACAGAATAAACAGAATAAAAAGATGAGTTGCATGGGTTGTCTGCAGTCTGTGTTGTCTGTGTGCAGCCACTCAAGCTAGTAATATCATGAAACTTTTTCACAGCTAAACAAATTCCGATCACTTTACCTAGAGTTGTTGACATCCAGCAGCCTCCAAACTGATTCAATCAGAATCACAGCTTTTCTTATCTGCTGGAGAACTGGGAGCACATACAGTATCTCACCTACAACGTCAAATTAGCTAATTTATTCAATTCAATTATTATTCAAGCTGTACAATTGGCATTTTAGGGCAGTGGAACATGCACAACATTGACATATTATCATCTTGTTACAGCTAACATGTTAGCAAACAATTATATCATTATATCATATCATATTACACATCCAGCAGACACAGAGCAACATTAGCATTCATTTGCAGTTGTGTTTCTGGTCACCTGATGATCTAAGTCCAGTATTCCCTCTCTGTTAGCTCTGTTTGTGGTCTCCACAAACTCCACAAGCTGCTAAATGCTCCACTATGTTCACCAGCTAGTCTCTAACTGTGTCTGTCTGCTGTTTGCTGCTGAGCAGGTAGTGGACAGTGGCTTTATCAGAGCTTTTAGCTGAAAACTGCTGAACTAAACAGTAAATTTGCAGGCTGCAAAACCAAAACAACGAGCTAAAAGATGCAACAAAGATCTGTAGAGCTGAGGGAAACTGCACAGTTGATCATTCTCACTATGAGCGACCCCTCTCATATTATCACTATATCAAATAATGAGATCAAAATCACGATGTGTAGAAAAAGTAACTAACTTTTCAATAATTGTATTGGTTAAAAACTAGATCTAGGTCTGAATCATTCATTTGGACTAGGTCGGAAACTAACGGGAAGTAAAAATAATCTGTTATTTTTTTTGATAAATAATTTAATCTATACAATGTCAGAAAATAGTCTTAAAATTTTCCAGAACCCAAGGTGATAATATAAAACAGAGAAAAGCACACGCCCCCCATATTTGAGAAGTTTTCTTGATAAATGATTTAAACTACTATAAAAACTGATGACCATTAATTGTGAACTGACTGATTGATTAATCCAGGTATTGTTTTAGCACTAAGTTGGATAACAGAAATGTGTACAACAATAACATCATCACAACATGATTCTGCTGAATGTTAACAATCAATTAGTTATCAATACACAGTAAAATGTGCCAAAAGTTCATGTTAAATGATGTTTTGACCCATCTATATAAAAGTATTCATTAGTGAATGTTCCACTGTTTTGTTCATCGTGTTATTGGTAATATCATCAATGATTTTCTTGATGAACTGAATTGTGGGACCTTTGACTTTCACATGACCACTGGGCAATAACACATTTTTTGACCACTTAAGATGTATACTCATCACTCTAACAATGAGTCTGACTCAGGATTACAGCCACATCTATGACAATGAAAGACACAGTGAGTGAAGAGAGAACATTATTTTCTTCACTAATTGACCACTGATGTAATGTTCAGCTCATCTCTTCCTCATTATTCAAATACACACAATCACATCCTTGTGTGATTAATGTTTATACAGTCAGCCTGAGGGCGGAAACATGAGGTCATACACCACCTGCTGTGTGGATTGTATTGTGTTGAATGTCTCTGTTACTTTGATTTAATGAATTAATGATGTGATCCATATGAGGTGTTGGAGACCCCTGGCATGAATGATAACCTGATTGAGTGCAATGACTTCCAGAATAACAGAATCTTTTTCACCAGAGCCGTGACTACATCATCTTCATCATGAAAGCAATTCTGCCTTTGAAAGAATTCCTTTTATACAGTGAGCTTTTGTCTCTGATATCACTTGGATCATTTTCTTCTCATGTTCTGTATTTTTGAACCTTGTATTCGTGTTCATTTCTTTGTTTGTTAAGCATGCGGGAATTTAAAGGATACTTCTGCTTTATTACAGCTTTGGTGTTACTGTCATAGTTTTCGCCATTATTTCTATCAGTTATGATAACATCGTGCTCACAAAAGTAGAAGTACATGATGTCATCCCTCCAGCAGTCCAGTCAGATGAGGCAATACGCAAAAACTCAGTTGTCGTTTTGTGACTGTGAGCCCCATCACAGTGAGGTTGCCAGGTTTGGTACCATCGTGCCTGTACAAAGACCAAAACCAAAACCTGTGCTCACAGACTGTATCTGACAACCCGTGATTGCTGGAGGCACTGCACAGAAGTGCGGGGTGGATGGATAAAAAAGAAATAGTTCCTGCACGTTACTTCCTCTAAAACCAAACATCTTTTACGTTTCTCTTTGACCGTGAATAAGACCAAAGAGATATGTGTTCATCTGTGAGCTTTAGAGGTGCTGCTAGGTGTCATTTTTAATGTTTAGACAGAGCCAGGCTAGCTGTTTCCCCCTGCTTCTAGTCTTTATGCTAAGCTAGGCTAAGCACGTCCTGACTGCAGCTCTGTACTGAACACACAGACAGGAGAGTGGTATCGACCTTCTAATCATTTTCTCTTCCCAATAAGTTTGGCTAACCTTGGGGTTTGTTTACCCTATCTGACATCTTTTTAGTGATGTCACCATAGAAACGAAGGCCAAAACTATATAAAAAGGTTGTAATAAAAGTTGTAATAAACTGGAATTATTGTTGACCAAAAAAAACATAGCATATGGTAAATAAAACCATACATATTGGATTGAATTTAGCCTCCTAGCATCAGCTGGAGGAAAAGCCTGTCTGCTGGGTCAGCAGAGCAAGGGGGAGATAAGAAATGAAGCCCGTCCTCCCTCCCCCTCACCTCAGTGAGTCTGGGACGTTGTGGCCCACGTGTCAGATCCAGTTGGAGATGACGTACAACAGCTGGACCTTCACCTCCTCTTCAACCTGAGTTTAAACCTGGGGTCATGTCACCGGGGTGTGATTGATCGATGCATAAACTATCTGCCTTTCTCAGTACACTATACAATTAAAGAAACACACATAGCTCAAGGCTGAAGTGTGCAGGAAAAAGAGCAATACACAGTACTCTCAGATATGCATTTGAATGGCAATTATAATCAGGTTTATTTATGCAGTTATCTAAAATCTGAGTTCATGAAGTGCTTTACAAGGCGTGCAAAGAATGAAGCCGTAGAAAAAGTATTACAGGAAAGAAAGAAACAAATATATTTTGTGTCTGATATGTTTTTTCTACAAAAAATGAACTAGTTAAAAAAAATCTTTAAATTACACCTATTCTTTCTCCCTCATTGAAAAATCCAGAATTCATGAACATGCAAATATTTTTCATCTTAACTGCAGGACACAGGATGTCACCTGCTTCACTGAAAAGTCCATTCTCAGTGTGCGCACAGGAGGTTTCATGTTTCCACATCACACTTGTATAAGTTGCATATTAGACCATGATAGGCTCCATAGTTGTGATGTCATAAATCCTGCAGGTACGTCCAGGTGTTAAAGTGAGATTTAAGGTGAGCTTCCTCCTTGAGCAGATGAATGTGAAAACAAACTCTGCAAACACGTCATTCTGCACAGTGATGCTCACACACACAGTGAAGTCACAGTAAGCAAAGCACATTTCTGAGTGGAGGGGAAAATATCAGTCAAATATGTTTCTTTAAAATGACATCACCCATACACACAAAAAATCACTGGGTTAAAAATTGACCCATGTCGTTCAATACGGGGTTAACTTTATCAAGTCCCAATGGCTTGTTCTGACCCAGCGCCAGTGTTATTTTCTATATTACTGTTGGGTTTCTGGTTACCCCTTTTCTTGGGTGATTTTCTATCTATGGGTACTAGGTAAAGTTCAGCCATTATTGTGTCAGCTGTATATCATTTCCAACCCACTGAGTTTTAGCATGTAGTTTCATTTACACAGAACTTTCAAACGCTTGTGTTCTTAAAGGATGATTTCAGTTTTTTACAATTTGGGCCTTATTTTTGTAGTTTTGGCCATCATGTTTTGGCCTTTGATTGTGAATCAAATCGTGACTCCAACAATCAGAAACAAATCAAATTGTGAGATTGCCAAAGATTCCCACCCCTAACATCACGAGCCACAGGAGTGTGTTGCCCTCCAGAGTTTATAGACCGACTTCCTGGTTCAACTTTGACCTGTTGTACTTATCGAAGTTGTTCGCCTCACACTTTTCCTGAGAAAAGGGGAATTATTACAGACATTCAAGGTGTGCTCACTTTGGATTTAGATAATCTGGCTAAACTGGTTTAGCTTCCTGGCTTGTTTCTAACCTGTCTGATCGTCTGACTGCTCATGTGTCTTGCCCCATCGGACTTGTTCCCACATCTGAGAAAACTAAGAAAATAGGACCTACGTTTTAATAAACCCTCTCAGGCTGCATACAGACCCAACAGCCATCACCAATAAAATAGGGCTGCCTGTATGTAGCCTGAAAGGCAAAACCCAGGGCAAAAAAGTTTGCAAAGCACTCGCCGCAGCAATTACATTTGTGAGCAGCAATTACATTTGTGAGTATACATTTATTATAAGTGATTATTTGTTAAGTCTCAAGAGCAGAATAAGACTCATTTCAGATGAGACTTAAGGAGAGGGTGAGATGGGAACACAATAAAATGGAAAAAAAAAGCAGAATATGAAGTAAAAGAAAAGGAAGGACAGGATATGATCCTCACTGTAAGTGCAGAGAGGTCAGGCAGGATAAGGGAAGAGGAATCGCCTCATCCTGATTCCTCCCATATCACACCAGACCAGTCAGCTGTTCACTGTACTGGCAGAAGCCCAGTCCTCTGTGAAGCTCCTCCTTCTTCTTCACTGCCAGTAATGGAGAAAAAAGACTTTAAACCTCTCTACCTGTCACATGCCAGGGTGTGTGAGCGAAATCAGAGGCAATGGAAGGTTGGACAATACTGGACTGCAGCCTCAGGATCACCTTTCCATGTATTTCCCCCTGGAGGAATGTGGAAGGTGTGCTAATGTGTCTAAAACTAAGTGTGTGTATAGCCAGAGCTATTCATCACAAATATCCAATATGGATGTAGTTCACCGGCATACTGAGCTGGTTTTAATGTACTGTCAGGATTCTTTTGGGCTGTTCTTCAAGTGATCTGAAAAGGCAGAAATCACCAAAAACTCATCATATAAGGTTTTTCAATGATGGCAACAAAATGCTATAGACGCTTTTTCATCTGGCTTTGCCACAAAGTCATGTGGGACATGTTTTGTTCTGGGAAATTCTGGGAATTTTACAGCATAAACATCTTCACTTTATAACTCTTTTAAAGGATAATCCAAGTTTATTACAACTTGAGTCTTATTTCTGTAGTTTTGGCCATCATTCCTGTCATTCATAATGATAGCATTGATACTTACCAAGTACTATTACTGAGTATTATTAACATGAGCACTCAGATGAACAGACAGGTTAGGTTAGGTTCAGGTTAGCCAAACTTATGGCTAAAGTATGAAAATGAGACCCTGGCTGAAATGAACTAGAATTCCTTTGGAATTATTGGGCATTTTTATATTGAATCCAAAAATATTGGTAACCATATCTGTGATAAAGTTCTTCTTCTACCTTTAACCGTATGTGGGGGAAAAGCTTTCAAGAGCATTCTGTGGAAGAGATTTCCAGAAATAAAGTATATAAAGCACAGAGATTCACAGCAGCTTCAGTCCAAAATATTGTTCTTTAAAAACTCATATCAGGTTCCTGACTGTGGAGAACATTGTGTTAAAAAAAAGTATCAATACTGCCGTCGTTATTGGCCTTCAAAAACCCACGTGTCCACCTCTATGTGTGTTATGTAACTCCAGTATGTGTGAGAAGAGTTTTACTGCAGCAGTAAAAGCTGGTTCTCCTCCAGCCTCCTGGGTCTTCACATTGACCTTCTCTCCATGCCTCTCCCACCACCAGATGGGAAGGTTGGATGTCTCTTTATATGAACTCCACATGCTGTCTGCAGCTCACGCCAACACTAAGTGAGGAAAAATGTCACGCTGTATGTTAAAGTATAAATCTCTGTCTTCAAGAGTCTGATTCCAAAGTGTATATAATGACAGTGAGTAACCTGGGGAGGCCTGAAGGAGGGGACGCTTATGCTGCCAAAGTGTCGCTCATCCTGCGGTCACTGTTGTTTTCTTGTATACCCCCCCCACCACTTAAATGATTTAAATCAAAAGTAAACAGAAGAGTTACACATAAAAACCTAATAAAAAGTAAAACCACCACTGCAACAGTACAACAAAATAGGAGAATTAAATGTGGACTCTTGAACATCAGATCTCTCTCATCTAAAGCTGTTCTAGTGAACGATCTAATATCAGATCATAATATTGATTTATTCTGTCTTACTGAAACCTGGCTGTGTCAGGATGAATATGTTAGCCTAAATGAATCCACTCCCCCCAGTCACATTAATACTCACATTCCTCGAGGCTCAGGCCGAGGAGGTGGAGTTGCAGCCATCTTCGACTCAAGCCTATTAATCAAACCCAAACCTAAACTAAATTATAACTCGTTCGAAAGCCTTGTTCTTAGTCTTTCACACCCAACCTGGAAAATACTACAGCCAATTCTATTTGTTATAGTGTACCGAGCTCCTGGACCGTATTCTGAATTTTTATCTGAATTCTCAGAGTTCTTATCAGGTTTAGTCCTTAAAACAGATAAAATAATTATTGTAGGTGATTTTAATATTCATGTGGATGTAGGAAATGATAGCCTTAGTGCTGCGTTTATCTCATTATTAGATTCAATTGGCTTCTGTCAGAGTGTACATAAACCCACTCACTGTTTTAACCACACCCTCGACCTTGTTCTTGTCTATGGCATAGAAATTGAACATCTAATAGTCTTTCCACAGAATTCTTTTTTATCAGACCATTTTTTATTAACTTTTGAATTCCTATTACTGGACTACACGCCATTAGGCAAACATTCCTACACTAGATGTCTATCTGATGGTGCTGTAGCTAAATTTAAGGAAGTGATTCCATCGGCATTTAATTCAGTTCCATGTCTCAATGTAACAGATGACTCCTATGCTAACTTTAGTCCTCCCAAATTGATCATCTTGTTGATAGTGCTGCAGGCTCACTACGAATAATACTCGACTCTATCGCCCCTCTCAAAAAGAAGATAATAAAACAGAGGAGGTTAGCTCCATGGTATAACCCGCAAACCCGCAAACTAAAACAAACATCGCGAAAACTTGAAAGGAAATGGCGTTCCACCAATCTGGAAGAATCACGTTTAGCCTGGCAAGATAGTCTAAAAATTTATAGGAAGGCCCTCCGTAATGCCAGAGCAGCCTACTACTCATCATTAATAGAGGAAAATAAGAACAACCCCAGGTTTCTGTTCAGCACTGTAGCCAGGCTGACAGAGAGTCACAGCTCTGGTGAGCCATGTATTCCTATAGACCTCAGTAGTAACGACTTCATGAGCTTCTTTAATGATAAAATTCTAACTATTAGAGACAAAATTCAGCACCTCTTGCTCTCAGTTGGTACTGACTTATCTTCAAACACAGGAACCTTAGAAACAACTGTAAAACCTGATGTACATTTAGACTGCTTTTCTCCAATCAACCTTTATCAGCTAACTTCCATGATTTCCTCATCTAAGCCATCAACGTGTCTCTTAGACCCCGTCCCAACTAGGCTGCTTAAAGAAGTTTTACCCTTAGTTAGCACTTCTTTACTAGATATGATCAATCTGTCCTTATTAAAAGGCTATGTGCCACAGTCCTTTTAAAGTAGCTGTAATTAAACCTCTTCTTAAAAAGCCCACTCTTGATCCAGGGGTTTTGTCAAATTATAGGCCTATATCTAACCCTCCTTTTCTCTCTAAGATCCTTGAGAAAGCAGTTGCCAAATCAGTTGTGTGACTTTCTACACAACAATAAGCTATTGAGGA
>VMKM01003747.1:0-29729 GCA_008360985.2 Macquaria ambigua | reverse complement strand
GTGAGTGAGTGAGTGAGTGAGTGAGTGAGTGAGTGAGTGAGTGAGTGAGAGAGAGAGACTCTCTTAGGCTACCTTCAGGGACACATTTCACACTAAAGACCAGTTAATTGGGGACAGCTTGTCCAATTGGGGACAAAAGTTGATGTCTATAGATTTAAGTCTATGTAATGTCCCCAAAAGTTACCTAAGTAAACATACTAATACTACAAGTAAAACTGCTAATAATACTAAAAACTCTGAAGCCCAGACTGTACTGCAGTGCGGAGAAAGTCCATCAGCGAGACAAAGGCATTTTGCTGTGACCCCTGGAGGTTTTACATTATGCTCTCACTTCATATACATTTTGATTTTTTTGTGAGCTTATGCGATGGGCTTTAGCATAACTTTTCATTTCTTTTTCACCTGGCTGCAAGTTCCTTTGGGGACAACACATTTGAAGTTGGTAGACAGTAGACTCCACCAGTAGCAATTAAGACTAATAAGTACTACTTACAGAATGCAATTACACGAAGATTATAACGTTAGGGTATACAGTAGGATACAGGTTCCCTTCGCAGTATGTGTTAATATTAAGCTCCAACACTTGTTGAATATATTTCTAAAGAAATGTGGAGCAACAACTCAGCAAGAACTAATTATTTGGTCAGAGAGATAAATGATTAGATCTACAGTAGGTTTCCAAACTATAAACTCTCCATAAACACTGATCCTGAGTGTTCCTTTATGCACTTTTCAGATATATTTATTTTCCAAAAACATTCTAGTGATTCTTTTCTTGATCTTTACTGCCGTGTGTGTGTATGTAGCCCCAACACAAACAGAAAATACCACGCGTTCCATCATGTGCACCACTTCTCCCGGCTAAGCCTCACATCATACACACTGTGTGCAGCAGCAAAACACACAGCCAGAACACAAGTGCTGACAAAAACAAAGAATCTCAGCTGTGAGGTTTTATGAACTGTTGGCACTGATAGTTAATCACTGCTAAATATTTTAGTGGCATCCGGCCAAGTTATTTCAAAAACAACAATTTCCTACATTTTTTTATACACCTCACCAGAGAATTTTTAAATATTTTATTAGCTGCTAAGAGGCAAAGAAATTTAGTTTCCCTCCCATCCATAGATGTTTCAATACTTTTAATTCAACCTAGGGGTCAGGACCCCCCCAAAGGGTTGTGAGACAATAAGACAAGAAAATAAAACGAAACTCCGGTTATCAGATAACCTCAAAACTTTTAGTGACATTTGTCCCTTCTGGGTATCCATACTGTAGCTCTCGACACCTTCTCAACATTCATGCTGTTGCTGTATTTACATGACTTTTGAAAGCTGGTACAAGACCTTTACTGACAGCAGAGAACATAAAATGACTAGTATGAAAACGGTACCTAACAAAGACATTTCAAATGTCAAACATAAAGAAAACGTATTCACACATGCACAAAAAGAAAATGAAATGCCTGCTTTTTTTTACCATGGGAGTCTCCATATGTTTCTTTAAAACAACTCTGAAAGATGAAAGCGTAAAGGAACATGAGCGGCACATTTAGACAGAGAGAGACAAAGAGAGTGAGTGAACACGAGTGAAAATGATTCAGAGGACCGGCGATAAGGAGAGTTGAAAAGAAAGCGAGTCCGGGCCACGATGTTGTTATTACAGATTGATATACTCTTCAGGTCCCTTTTATTCAAACAGCTCACCTCTCAAAATCAGATGCTCAGAGCTCTTTTGATGACTACTTTGAGCTAAATGCGTGTTATTACAGGTATTACATGAAATTGCCCGTGTTAGGTGAAGGGGATTATGGTGCTTTTGGGTCAATACTTCCTCTGAGCTGTTTGGCTGCTGGAGCTGAGGAGCGATTAGACCTTTGTCTGTCAATCCGACTTCATAGAGGCGGTTATCACACACACACACACACACACACACACACGAGCAGATACACATAACCATCACCTACTGTCACACACACTCGTGCAGAAACCGCAGTTATTATGGCCGTAGGTATATCATTCATTCAGTATGCTGAGAGGTGTCAGATCTAGTGGTGCTAGGGCCGTCCCGCACACACACGCCTCAGTTTGTTGGCTGGGAGAACGGTGACAGGTGAAAGATGGAGAATGTAGTGCTGAGCCGAAATGATGACTACAGCAATACAGCAGGTTCTCTGAAAGGACTTTTGAGAAAGTGATATTAGCATTATGCATTAAGGAGGCCCTTATTAATGTATACGCCATTTTAAAAAATTGTTTTATCGCACAGTCAAAATTTCAGTGCGACAGGAAATTTGGGAAGAAAGAGCGCAGGAGATGTCGACAGAGATCACTGGCCCAATTCATTCTGCTGTTACATGTAGTTTTATGTGTTATTTTACACCAAATTAAAGTAATAAACAGCATAGAAAGCTCATAATAACACATAATGTTGAATGGAGTTTTTGCAGGATTTTTAGCCAGTTTATTGAATGTGCAAGCTGCTCTTTTTTTTTTTTTTTGTTTGGAGATATTGTAACGGCACTTAAGGGCCCTGCACTCCTCAGAGGTGACACATGCTCTTAACCATTCATCCATTTCCTGCTTCATTTTGAGATGTTGGTCTTCTCAACAGTGATCTTGTTCTTTTACAGTAATTATGCTGAGAGTTTCAATGTTAGAGTTTACAATTTACATTTTATGTCTCTGGGTTGAAGCGGTCCACTCTATTCAATCTCAAAAGGCCCCATCATATAACTACATTTGTTAGTGGCACTGTATGTTTACCACTGCATATCATTATATTATAACACGTTTTCTTATCTTTACATTTGTTTAATGTACAAATAACTCGCCTTGGATCTGTTGAATTACCTCACAAGGGTACGCCAGCAATTTTGTTTGAGTTGGAGAACTTGGGAGAGATGTTAATAAAAGAATGATCAATAACAAAGCAGCAGAGGCCGAGAGATACTGGATTTTAGTCCCTAGTCTGGTGTCTTGCTGCCAGGTAAATGGCCACACCTCCAGTTTGGATTGCAGACTTTGCGATATTATCTCCGCAGAAGATATTAGCTATACAACTCTTTTCACAGGCTGAGCGGGTAGTTCTCCCCACGACTGGTAAACTGATCTTGATGTGTAACGTTGGTGGAGTGTTCCTTTATTAGACGTCATTCAATAAACCAATCATGACTTTAACCTGAAGAACTGGCTTTTTTTGGGAGGGGGATTGGATTGCGTTTAACATACTAATTAAAATGTACATCGCCATTTGTACCTCCTTTCCAATAACTTATCTGTTTGCAGGGACCCACCAGCATGCTGCAGACCTGTGCACCCCCGGGACACTCTGATGGTATACGAAGTGGAAGGCCAGTGGGGGAATCCCTTCAACAGCATGTTTATCCTCTCCAGAAAGAAGAAAAGAAGATTTAGAGTATTGTCCTAGTTTTAGTTTTATTTCAGTTTCTAGTTAATTATGTTTTGAACACGTCCTTTTATCTATCTATAGATACAAATTAATTATTAATTAACAGTATCATGAATAATGAAGTATTTCTGTTTTAAAATACATAGTTCAATAGCTTTTTATTGTTCATTCTGGACCGATTCTGTTAATGTACTTTTTTGCAAGTCTTTCTTGTATTAATCCAGCACGAGCTGGAGCAGAGTGATGTTATTAGGGGGCCTAGTCAGGCTCACAGTAGGGGCTGAGCTGACTGGGTATGGTGATTTCCACTTTACTTTTGTGTGGGTTAATGGAAAAAAAAAACCCTGAAAAACCCTGAGCCTAATGGGATTTGGTGATAAGAAATTACCAGTGCCGGGTCCTTCTCTTTTGTCTCTAGCTGGGAGTTCAATGGCTGAGCCAATAAGAGAGCTCAGGGCTTCGGTTACCGTAGAGACGAGAGAACAGGCCACGGCGTCGCCATGGTAAACAGGGGAGCTGTTTGTCAAAGTTCTTTTGACACACATGCACACGCACACACACTGTACTGTACACACACACACACACACACACACACACACACACACAGTGTAGCCTGTGTCTCCTTTTTCCTCAGAAAACAATCGCAATTCAAACTGAATAGTTTTATTCAGACTAATGCAAGTAGATAACGAGGAAGAAACTGTCTGCCATGACAGGAGGGAATTCCCTACAATGCTCCGGGGCAACAGAGACGAAAATGATATACTGTGCAGATCAAATTCATGATTCATTAGAAGAAATGAGCCTGTACCAAACTTAGTTCATTTTGTTTGGTAATCTTTTGTTTGATACAAAACGCATACTCTCTCCTTTGGGTGTTACATGAGCATTTTTAGGAAAGTGACAGAACAAATGATCTATATCAGCAGCTACACTGATCAGACATGCACTGAGTGTGTATCCACATTTACACACTTTAATTAATCACATTTCAATCAATCAGAGATCGACAGTTTCAGGATGTGATATGTGATGCAGAGCATACACATTCATTTGAAAAAATGGAGGAATGAGCTTGTACCAAACTGTTCATTTTTTATCATTTTTCACATGTGAAATATGAGCTGTAAAACACTTGTTCTCTCATTTGGGTGTTATGAGTATTTTTAGGAAATGGAAATGACACAAAAAGTGACAGTTAATCAGCTGCTACACTGATGCACTATGATATATCCACATTTAGACGCTTTTTAAAATCACATTTCAAAGCAGAGGATGTTGCCGAATTTCACAAGAGACTGATGATTGTCAGTTTCAGGATTTGGAAAATGTTCTATACACCTGTATTCATTATACAGGTATTTATGTAGGATTTATATTTTACACGGAGTTTCTGAAAAAATCCCTGTACTCCAAACAGTCAGAGGATGGTGTTTCAGTCCTACAGCAGATTTCATCGCTGTGAGAGATTAGGCTCAGATTTCTGTGGTGGTTGCAGCCTGTGTTTTTCTTTTTAACTCGGAGGCCACAGAGCTGAGCTGAATAACACAATGACAACAATAGGAGAGAGCATACCAGGAGCAAATGGGCGAGTGAGCAAGGGAAAGAGATGGGAAGAGAGAGAGAGAGAGAAAATGCTCCTTGGCTTGCCTGCTCCTGCAGTGCGTCAGCTCTATGGCGGAGTGGAAAACAAGCAAATTACAGAGCACTGCCACAAAGACAGTGGCCTTGTCATCTCAACCTGCCAGTGAAGATTTCCTAAATTACCAGTAGTGCACTGGGAGGACTGCCCTATGGCTTATCTGCCACTCGGGCAAAGAGACAGAGACAGCTCTCTCCCTCCATGAAGGTTAGACTGCAACACCGCATGGAGCCAGCATCAGCTTTTCTTTACCAGCCAGTGAGGTCCACCTCTGACGGGATGGAGTCCTCTGCTAGGTGTCCTGAGCTCATCTGGAGCATTGGTATCAGATCTGATTAAGCAGTGGTGCAAAGTACATTTACTCAAGTACAGCACCTAAGTACAGTTTTGAGATACTGTATGTATCATCTTGCAGAGCAAGACCGCAGCACCTATAATGAGAATTTCAATTATGGTGCATGTTTATACAGTAAATTATCCAATAGTGCATAAAGCAGTAAAAATTAGCTCCATGCAGATGCTGCTTTCATGTATAATATAACACTGACGTACTTTTACTTTTGATAATTTAAGTACATTTTGCGGATAATAATCTGTACTAAAATGTTCAATGCAGGACTTACTTGTAATGGAGTAGTTTAACAGTGTATTGCTGCTTTTACTTACTGAGCACTTCTTTCACCTTTGCGACCAATCTATTAATTAATCAGTATCAGCAATATTAATATCAAATTTCATTGGTTTACTTTATAGCACTCGCTCTATGACAGTTTTTATATATATCCTACAAGGACATAATCCACAAGCAGGGAGACACATTTTAAAACGTTAAGCCTAAAGTGACAAGCCACCAGTTTGAAGGAGAATTGTTCTTGTTGGAGTCAATGTTTTTATATTTCTGTTGGCAACTTTTCTAAATCTTACATCTAAAAATGTAAATCAGAAACATGAATTGAAAGCTAAACTGAACTGGTGTAACTTGACTGTGCAATAAGTTCTCTATGCAGCTGTTGGCAAATAAAAATATCAGAATTTAAAACGACTCAGATCAAGATAAGAGCCAAAGAACCAGGTGGAAGTGTCCCTATATGTTCTATATTATAGCTAAATAAAGAGCTTGTTCCTTCCTCCTTTCTCAGCTTTAATTACTGCTCATTTCACAGTGTGATCTTCTTCATGATGATGAGGAGTTGAATATATTTTTGTCACTTTTTTCTTCTGCCATGCTGTGCTGTACTGACCCCCTCTGGGGTCACACGGTAGGAAATAAAAAATAAAAAAATAAAGATGTGGAAATCAGCGTGCAAACTGTTTGCACCATCAAAGCAGTGGTTTAGAAACAGCTTCAGAAACGTTTCTAACATATTCCAGGAAACACTATTTATGGAGTTCTTAGCATGAAAACTGAAAGATGGTTTATGTTAGTAAGCTGCTGGTGAGATTGATCTACAAAAAGTGATATTGACTTTCCAAAGCTAGAGAACAGGGATGACCCACAGTGAAGGAAAAACTAAATAATGGATCATGTTGAACTTTAAAAATCACAAAATGAATGTCTACCACATTAGTCAATAATGGCTCTAATTTCCTGTGTCATTATGCTGAGGCCTGTTGCTAAAACAGTAAACAACTGCGGACAGTGAAATGGACAAAAGCCTGAATTTATGTCACTGAACAACTATTAAAAACTGAATATTGTTACTGCTGCAGCATCAGAGTGAATGCTGGTAATTTCTCATTGTAAGAAAAATGGCGAGACATGAATGGGCCTTGTAAACGTAATGATCACACACACACACACACACACACACACACACCCCTACAGTAATGACATTTAAATGGCTCATTTGAAGATAAAAGACCTGCTGACATCAAATGGATCCTTGTTATCATAATAGCAAACAACTAACAAGAAATGAAGCAGCATAAAAAGACATGCCGCATATTTGTCTCCATGAATACAATAACTAAGCAAACAAATATTGTTAACAAACAGCGATCTAAACTGTCTTTTCACATGAACACATTATGCGAATGTTTGCCAATTTACGCTTCACCAATAGCTGAAGGAAATTAGCGTGCATTACACCCGGCTCTGCAGAGATTTCCAATTAATTTCCTTAAACAAGCATGACAAAACATGCTGTTGGTATTATAAAGGCTGAATTTTGTCAGCAAACAAGATCCAGATTTGAAAAGGAGATTTACGAAGCTTCATATTTTGTTTAGAATCTGATTCAAATTAGCCAGAACATCATGAATGGCACTTTTCAACTGTTTGATTAACACTTACGAGGCCTTTATGGGAACTTCCATTCATATTCTTTTTGCACCCGACACTTCTGATCAATGGATCCTCCTTAAGTTTAGTTTTATTGACAATGTGGAGGAAGAGGACATTAAATCACACGTAGCTACAAAACTGTCACGGATGACACAATAAAGTCCAACACTTATTTCCATTGTGGCCCATGATTCAATACCTTTATCATCATCATCATCAATAAAAACAACCAAAATAAATGTTGATGATACATTTATACTTTCAAGTCTCCCATATTCCTTAATTTGATCTTTTTAAAAAGGTGTGGTAGTTACTTATTATTTTACATCTACAAAAATAATTTGTTCGAATTCTTGGCACCACAGAACTTAAAGGAACAGATACCCACGTTGATATTAAACTCTAGCCTGGTGGGCACAAGTCCCCCCAGTCCTATGAAGGTGGTCTTTGAGATACTCGGAGGCTCTGTTGTTACAAATATTACCGCACGATCCTTCAGAAGGTAACCGCCATTTGCTCTTGGGTTCAAAGACCTAAATGTTGTGACACATTAACAGTTGAAGCACAAAAATTGACACTTTTGGGTTGGCTTGCGATCTCCACAGGTTGATGCAGAATATATGCTGTTGTTAACCTTTAACTTGTTTACTCCAAGTTCAACACAAATCATCCTCGATAAAATGGCCCCCGGGCAATTTAGAGTAGTCTTGGCTAAATGCTGACAGTTCCTGGGCCGTCATTGATGAAGTTTCACAACGAGAACACAAGTACAGAGAAGAACGCAGATTGGGAAAGGACTTGAGGGTAGGATGACAAAGAGGAAACTCGTAATTTTGTGCAGAAATAATTCCTAGGACCAATAAACTGCTTCCAGTAGATTTTGTCGACATCAAAAGTCTCCTCACACACAACAGAAGCTTTTCATTTTCCTTTCATCTTCCTCATCAATCTCATCATCCTGCCTTTTTTCCCCATTCCAGTCTCCTCCTCGTCTTCCACCTCCTTTTTCTCCTCTCCTTCTTCCTCCTTCCTCCTCGTCTTCCACCTCCTCCTCCTCCTCCTCCTCTCTTGGAGGGTCTACCTGTAATAGCCAAGTAATTTCCCCCTATTACAAGACAGTACATTAGTCTCTGCCTGCACTATTTACACAAGTTAACAGTCCAACCAAGCCATTTACAGAGGATCATTATAGCATGTGGTGTCCCAATACGCTTGGGAATCCTGAGATGAAATGATGGCTTGAATGCATTATCCTGTGTGTGTGTGTGTGTGTGAGAGTGTGTGTGTGAGAGAGAGAGAGAGAGAGAGAAAGAGATCAAGGCGAGATCTCACAATAGATCCTTTTAAAAGCCCAGCTCAGGATATATGATACTATTAAGATTTTTTGAGTACCAATTACACCACCACTACCTTAAGTGGCATTCCAGCCATTCAATTTTGATACATTATGAAGATGGCTTCATATATTATACCAGGATCTTCTTTAAGACGTTCGGCAGCTGACGGCGAGGCCTCAAAGTGCTACAGGCAATTTGACAAAATTATCAATCCTCCTGCATTTGGCTGCTGCCCCTTTTTCTGGGAGTGATATCTTAAATGAGTGCATTCCCCCATTTCCACCTGGCACTATCTTAACACCATTTATTGGTAACGATGTCATATCCAGGTATCTAATATCATATGGGACGACATCTGCCTAACATGGCGTTCCATGGGTGTTAAGTAGTGGTCTAGTACATATCGAGCCTAAGCTGTCAACGTATATGATACATGATATATGCTGCGACTCCGACCTTCAAAGAAATAAAATAAAGCTTCTTTAACAGAAGACAAATCTGTCAGATTAGAGCAACATTGTTCACACATCATGCAGCCTTTTCAAGGCAACCGGGCAAACCAAAACTCACTGTGCAGCAGTCGTGTGCTTGCTGTCACCTGTCAGTCACTGTCACTTCAGCCATGATGTTAAAAACGGATAATGGGTTTCAACACAGAAAGAGAAAAAAATCTACTTCCAGCCGAACAGTTACTCACAACCCTGCTTCTATTTGTCATCTAACTACACTGACAAAAATCACAGCTTTAGCAAGCGTTGTAGGACAAGAAAACTATGAGTTGTTCCTTTTACTAGCTTTTTCCAGAGCTTTTAACCACATTTCACGGGCTAGAAAAAGCTTGTGAGTGGACCTTAACTACTGTTTCCATGGTCAAGAATGAACTTTTATCCTCAACTTGATTCCCCACTGTCTGGCTTTTATTTCTGTTATTTTGATTATTTGTATCAAGCTTGTGGCAGCATTGTGTGATGGTCTGGACAACTTTGTCTGCTACAAATTCAGGCGGCATCACATTTTCTACAAATGTACTAAAAATGCAAATAAGTTGTATATTGATACAATTTTTGGGACATAGCCTGGTAGCATGTGCTACTTTCCCACCGAGTAAAGCTCCCAACGAAATCTAAAAATCAAAAGTTAAAAAACCAAAACAAGTTAAAAGATAAAATCAAAAGTTAGTTTAGGTTTTAGTTCAGAAGTTGTTTAATTTTCAGAGAAAATTGTTGCAAGTGATACATAGTGTCTGCCTGAGTTTGCTGTTTGCGAGTGTTCAGACTGGAAATGCCACAGCTTTTTAAAAAACATGATAATTTTATCATCTGTTGAATCAATCATGAGATGAACTGCACAATTACCCCGATCACATTACAAAGTAATCTAACAGGAATGTGCATTCATACAAGTGAAAAAGGGTGGTGACCATTTTGACCGTTTGTAATGAAAAGTTAGTGTTACTCTCACATACACTGCAGGTCTTGCAATCGCGAGATCGCACATTCCTTAGGACTGAGTGGTTGACAAATCTTCTCCGCCATCTTGTTACGCTGTGTGTAGGCTGCGTGACCGTGTGTGTGCGCATTAGTTCAGTGTGCGTGTGTGTGTCTGATTCTCCAAGAAGGCAGCTCTGATGGTAAATGTCCTCCTGTAATAATGACTTCTCTGAGGGGTTCCCTGTCTTAAGAGGGGTGGGATAGACCCAACACACACACACACACACACACACACACACACGGTCTCACACACTGAATGGTCTCCCATGGCAGTATCAGTGGGACATTGTCAGGCCAAACAAAAGGCCTTATCTTCCTTTCCCCTTTCAGTCTGGGTGATTGGCCGGGAGAAATGAGCAGAAAAGGCCATGTCCTCATCCGAGGCACCACAAATGTCAGCCACCTTCCTATCTCCATACAGCCAGTGTGTGTGTGTGTGTGTGTGTGTGTGCGCGCGCGTGTGTGTGTGCATGATGGGCGATCTACAACATTTATCTGTCTGACAGGGCTGCAGAGGCCGGGGAAATCTTCCTATCGCTGTGTCAGAGTCATGAAATACGGGACCTGCACACACCAGTTTTATACATACATACATAAATAAATGGATGCACTCAAAACACCATGCAGCTGCAAGTACAAGGTCTGTGACGTAGCTGAAACATATCAAAGTTGCTTTATGGATTTAGTGAAGTTGGAATTGTTTGAAAAAGTTCATTACAAATTCATAACTACAGCTGCTCATAAGTAGCCTTGATGCAGGACTGTCATGCTGCGTATCATAGTCCTAAGTCTGGTGTTGAGTCATTGAATGTCCACAATGTTCCAGAGAAATGTTAAAAATACAGACAACCTACCAGAATGAAGTAAAATGTCTCAGCAACAAGTGGTTTCACATCGATGTGTGGCATATGTGGAGTAACAAAAACATGACTTGCACAAATGGAGTACGGATAAAATCCATTATACTGAATAGAAGCCAAATTGAAAATGATGCACAATGTGTCCTCTGCTTCAGTCCTGCAATTCTGAACAGAAAGAAAAAAAAAACCCAACTTATTTTCCTGAATAGATCTCAAAATGGGTCAGTGTTTCTTGGGCATGAACAGAAAATGCTAATATATATTCTATTTTTTGATGAAAATAACTGGATGAAATGATTTAACTCACATATTAAAGCTGATTTTAATAACTGTCAGTGTTTTTGCTTTCAAACTGAATGTCTTATAAATGATATTCCTTCATTCAGCCCACTTCACAAGCAAATAAGAAATCTTCAAGATTCATTCTTCCACAAACAACACTAGAACTCAGGGCAAATAAAAAGTTTAAAGTTCCTAAATGCAGATGATTTCTGGATTATTGAGGTTATATTTGGTGGCTTAAAGACTCTTCACGTCCACGGGCATGTTTTCCATTACTCTGTCTGAATACGTATGATTTGTCCTGGGTTTGGACAAGGTGAACTGGTAAAGTTTGAGGAGAAACCATCACCACCTACAGTCCCTTTGAGGTTGCCTAAACAAATGTAAACTAACAACCCACTGGCCGCAGTCCTGTATCTCAGCCTAAGACGTCCACTGGCCCCATGTTCACCAAATTAAAATGTCCCTCAGAACGTTCTTTTCTCTTCCCTCATTTGGTTGAAGTAACTGCAAATCCTGTCCGCTGTCCATCATGTGACCTCTCATCCACCATTGCTCTCTCTTCATGAGCTTTCCATCACTAATTGAAGGATCATTTTAGCCACAGGATATGGCTGAAGACACTAATCAAGACCTCGTTAAAGGTTGTTAAGGGACAATTGCCCCTAATTCCTCTAATCCACTGGATATTTAATTAATTAACCAGCAATTAAGAGACCAACAACTGTACAGCTGGCATGTTCAAACCAGACAGCCAATTTTAGATTGGCTCTGCTGTGCCATTAATTAATACTACTTAAAGTACTAGGGCTTGATCAGCAGAATAAAGCCTTAAAGCAGAGCTACCTTGTGCACCACACACACCCACTGTGATCAAAGTTCAGAAATATTCAAACTTTAAACCAGTTCACTGCCCACTTTTCAAAGCAGGTCCTATCAGATTGTGCTGAGCAAGAAGCTTGAACATGAAAAAGTTTCTCTGAGTTTCAAGAGATATAATATTAGTTTTGGTTTTTGCTCAGCATGAATTTAACTGTTGCTTGTTTTTAGCTATGCTAGTGGCTAACAGCTAGCGTCAGGTCAAAATGTTAATTTGTCCACTACTTCAGCTTATGATCAAATACCTGCAAGACTAATAACATTCAAATCAGCATGCTAACATGTTAAACACCCCTCAATATAATGCAGCCCAGAACACCACCATCACTAACTATGACCTGAATGCTGAAACATAATTGAAGACAAACTGAATAAACTAAAACTGAACATTATAAGCATCGTAAACGTGGAGTTAATGGCAGAACAGTTGTATTGACTAACATTAGACTGTACAGATGTACGTAATAATAAATAGACAGAAGACAGACAAAATGGTGTTGATTATCAAGGAATCAATCAATCAAACAATCATATTCATGACTGGACAACATCTGAGTTTTCATGACAGGACAAATCACCAATAACCCTACTTATAAAAACTGTGTGACACTAATGAAATATGATCAAATAGAAATGATAAAAATTGAGAAGAGTGACATCTTGGTTGTATTTTTAATATGCAGCCTGGCTGAGAACCAGAGGGGATCAGTACACCTGGGTCGCCGGCTGAAAAGACGAGTGGTAAACAATGAATAGACGACAGCAGAGAGAGAGAGAGAGAGAGGGGCAAACAAGTCATTTGAGTGTATTACTAATGTGTCTCTGCAGCAGGTGGGAAATCTATTACTGCTGTTTTCTAGACGCCTCTCAGCACAAACAATTAGATGCAGAGAGGAGAAGAAAAAAAACCAGAGAGAGCGAGGGGAAGACGGGGAAGGATAAAGAGAGGCTACAGAATCAATTAGTCTTGTTAGGAGTAAGTTCAGCACTCTCTCTCACACACACACACACACACACACACACCCCTGCCCTCCACCTCGTCCCTCCCATGCAGAGAGGGCCACCCGCAGACCACACGCCATCACAAAAGAGCGAGGAGGGGCGGCGGTTTATCTCCCCTCTTTCTCTCTGCTCCACTCTACCTCTACCTCTCTCGCCCACTCGCTCTGTCTGCTTCCTGAAAGTATGGGCTTCATCAGCCCCCCTGTAGAGATCATTCATCCACATGGTAACACACACACACAGCTTTTTTTTTTTTTTTTAAACGCTAATTAGTGCTCAGACCGCCTGCCCAATTATTACCAGCCGTGCTCTAATTAGGACTTATTTAAAGTGCTCGTCAATTAGTCTTTAACATCATTGTCTGCCAGAGGGAACTGGACTGGTTAACGCTTCCTGAACCAGAGGCGGAGCGGAGGGGTTCACACGCATCAACAGTTGGGGTCCAGCTCCTTTTAATGAAGCAGACATACTGTCAGTTCTCAAATGTACCTCAACTGCTGAGGCCTTTAGACCAAATTTTGCCCTATGTTTTACTATATTTTATCATTTGACATTATTATTATTTTTCAAGGTCCATTTAGTAGCTGTTATGAAACTTTTGGTCATATCACATGATCTAGAACAGAGGTTTTCAAGCTGTGAGGTATTTACCAGGCAGGGAGAGTCTGACAAAAAGGTGCTGCTGGTTGCATTATGGGAAATGTAGGATGCTAATGCTGCGTTCACGTCACATGGGATGGAAGGTAGAAATGGGAAAGATTCCCATGTTTACGACTTGCAAGCTGTCACATCATCAGGCAACAGAGTTAGATGTGTGAGGTCTTTAAAAACGCTGTGCTTTGACAATATAGCACTATATCCATTAAATCTGGGTTTAAACACCTGACTGGTGTCCATGGTTGTTTGGTTTTTAGGCACAACAAGTTGGATATACCTGAGCTTCCAAAAAAAAAAAAAAAAACGATAACTAAACAATAAAAAATTACGATAACTCCCATATGATGACATGAATGTGGCACAAAAGTCAGGATATCCTGCTGCATCAATTTTAACCACTGTTATTTAAACCTGTCTCCTGCAAGTCCCCTAACTTTATGGAAGAGCAAGACTAAATTGCTGTTCTCTTTATTTTCACCGATATACAGTAGAAAACCAGATTTAAAGAAAATTTGGACACAAAGGTCTGTTTGAATTGAGTGGAGGTAGGAAATCAGTCACAGAGGCTGACATGTGGTCGCTCTTGATGAATTCTTTCAATACCATAACGTGTTGTTATTGATGTGTCTGTTGTTTGTCCATGAATACACACTGTGTCTTATTTCTCTGTGCCTTTTGTGTTTGACACATTCCCCGAGGGGCTGGTAGGAAATCATTCAGTTTCCAGCTGTCACACAGATTAAGCAAATACTTTTGTTCAATTCTTTTGCCTTTACCGTTTAATAAACTGTATTAACACCCTCCCATATTGTCATCTTCTAAATAACCAACTTTCAAAACTGCTAACAAATTCATATCACCACCACTGTTTAGTCTTTACAAATATTTTAAACTTGAAGGACTAAATGTATTTATTTTCTGTCTTACACAGAGACATATTTAAAGATATGTCTATATATATATATAACTGTTCCAAAACACTTTAAGTAAGATGAGATGCTCATACGACAACTTGTGCAACATTAAAATATAAATGTAAAGCCAAAATAAAAAGTTGTGACAACATGTATTTAGTAAATCTTCAACTATAGTCCATATTAGTGTGGAAATCGAAGAACAATTTACACAAATGCATTAAAAAAACTTCTTTATAGAAACAAGTCCTAGCTGTGATACTTTAAATAACACACAGGTATTAAGGGATAAGTGTTTTTTTTTTTTTTTTTTTAATTACGAAAGACTGGGAAATGTATCCAATACATAATGTTTTTCATTATATTATAGCAACATATAATTCTACACTAAGCAGGGTCTAATATTCAGAGTCTGGCCTATAGGGACACATGCAATATACTGTAGCAAGAAATGAGCCTAAAATGTCACAAACATGAGGAATCATCCATTTGTGCAAATCTGCTTCCTGCGTTCTTTTAGTAAAACCTGCACCTGAATATTTCTAAGGCATCAGTTAAAAACATTTCATTCACGTCAGCGTCTGTCAAAAGCTCACTGAGGAGAAAGCCACTGGCTCGCTTGTCTACGATCGAGACCGCTGCTGCTTAACTGATGCCGCAGATAAGACAGATTCAGAAATGACACCAAAAAAACGCGACTACGGTTGCTATAATCCATGACATGCGAGGTCGTAGGAAGTGCATCAATAGTTGTAAACTCCCATCCCTCCTCCCTCCTCCCTGAACAGAGCAGTAATCTGTCTGTCAGTGTGTTGCCAGTGGCTCCCTGTGGGCGGCTGTCTGTTTGAGGCTGTTTTAATTAATTTCCAATCAGAGCAAAGTAAATTCATTAAGCACTCACAGCTCTGTTTGAAGACACACACACATATTTAACAAGCATGTACTGTATGCAGCAGTGAACCTATGAATGTGATATGCACTAAATATTCTGTGTCATTTTCTTTTTTTATATATCTATATGTATTCAGTGGCATGGCTGCAGTCTGAGAGAATAAAATAAAGACTGTGTTTAACAGGAGGAGAAAGAAGCCCAACAAATCACCTTATTTAGCAAAGCACATCGTAAAAATGGGACACTACTGGCTCCCAACTTTGAACAGAATGCAAAAAGCAAAAGCAAAACAGAGGCTCAGAATAAAGAAAAAAGAGACGATATTATTCACAATGATATACAACATATAGAAATACTGAAATATTATTATATATTTAAGGTGCTGACCATTAACCTCAACGTTCCCCTCTCTCTCTCTCTCCTCGAATCCTGTCATCTCTACTGTCGGCTATTAAATAAAGGCATAAAAATGGCACAAAAAATTACATGTGAAGCTCTTTGAAAAACTGCCTCCGTGTATGATCTGTCCTGTATAAATAAACTTGTCCTGCTTTGCCTAAAACCATCAGGATTCATCTGATGGTGAGCATCAATATCCACAAAAAAAACACGTTATGAAAATGTGAAAGGTTTTTAAAGATACCTTGTTGTATACCAACGTATTGGTCAAAGGGTAGTTTTGGATATAGGGATATTTCCAACAGAAAAGCTATTCATAAGAGCATTTTCTGATTTGCCACCGCTATGTTAGGGTTAGGTTAAGTTTAGGCCACAAACTATTTATTAAAGGTTGGGGAAAGGTGGTGGTCAAAGTAATGTTGGCACCACAGCAACGTCATGTTATTTCCGCCTTTGCTCCTGAGAGAGGTGTCGTCTTAAGTCTGTGAACAATCAACCAAATGCTGTCGTTTTCTGGTGAAGACGGTCACCAAAATCATTAGGAACCACAAATCTCCATGTTAAAAATCATGGAAATCTGTGCATTAGCTGTAGAGATATCTTAACTCATATCAAACTGTTGGTCAGACCAACCAACAGACAAGAAATAACAAGCTCTAAATATCAGCTAGGAGATGCTTTGGTCCAAAAATTGGTTTCACCCTTCAGCACTTGAAAAGCTTGAACTGAAATGTGTAATGTGACGGGGATCATTGTGCAAACCTGAAGGGTGGATGCAGCGTGTGGGTGGGAGGAGGCTGAGGAGGAGGGTTGGTTTGGTTTAAAAGGAGGATTTATCAGGTCTAATCTCTCAGCAAACCAAGCAGATCAATCTACTCTTAACGCACACACACACATACACGGTATGTATATTTAGCTCAGGGTCTCTCTCTCTCTCTTTAGCCTTGTCCTTGTCAGTAAAAGTGGCAGAGGGAGAGAGCGGAAAACAATGTTGTCAAGTGAACGAGAAGAAGAAAGAGGAAGGCAGAGAAGAAGAATGATTGAGGAAGCGAGCCTGGAAGAGAAAGAAGAGGAGGAGGAGGAGGAGGAGGAGGAGGAGGAGAGTCTTCTTAGAAGGCTAAAAGGATTAGTCCTCTCATCTCTCCTGGATCACAATGTTTCCTGGGCTATGTTTGATCAGCGATTGTGTGTGTGTGTTTGTGTGTGTGAGTGAGAGAGAGAGAGAGTGTGAGATGTTTGCTCTGATATTGACGCTGCCTCATCCTGATCCTATTACACGGCAATAAACATCAGCTACCAACATGGGGATTACTGAGTGTGTGTGGAGATGTGTGCAACACTCATGGTTTTCTGCTGGACCTTTTATCCTCCTTACAGAACGATAGTCTCCCTGTCGCTCACACACACACACACACACACATTTATTTATTTATTTATAAATAAATATATATACAAATATATATACATACACACATCTTTTGGTTTGTATTGGTATCCATGTGAGGACTGGAGAAGCATGATGTACTGTACCACAAAATGAAAAATTTTAGTACAAATACATTTTTAGTACAGTACTGTACAACCTGGGCTTATGTGTGGGCTGGTACCAATATTTTTCATAAAAAAGTATTTAGAGGATGTCCATACTTACTGGACAAACTTGAAGAGACACACATTTTTCTTTTAGCCTTTCATCCTCACTAAGTCGCCTTTTTTTAACCACTGAAAAATTGATCTTCTCAAAGGCGGATGAATTTAAAATTGGTGACTGGGTACCATGGCATGGACAAGGAAAGGTAAGCTCTTCCAACTTTCTAAATCTTGACCCTCACTATGCATGTGAACGCAGAGCTGTGCAGCGAGCTAATCGCACCTATAATAAAGGTTGAAGACAGCAGTTGGCCTTCGAGGTTTTTACTGGAAGCAAATGTGAGCAAAACTGCGAGAACAGTACTGGACATAGACCAGCTGTCAGTTTAGTTACACTGTGCTTCATGCCACACAGAAACACAAGTATCACCACAGAAATCACAACATCACAACATTAAGTCCCCACAGGACGTTAAACACAGCAGTTAATCTGGTAAACATACACAGAGTCCACAAGAGTTAAAGTAAAAAGAGTAAAATGCGTAACAGTTGGCCCAAGTTATTTACAATGTCGTATTAGCAACACATTAGCCTCAAGACGGCTAGCATAATGGCTAACTTAGTTAGCAGTAAACTGATCACATAAAAACTTAATTAACAAATCACAAATCAACAATCACAAAACAGTTGTAATAAAAAACAAGAGTACCTACAGATAGTACCTACAGATAACGCTCCAAACAAGGGCATCTGGGAAGTAGATGGCAACTAAAACTGTTTGGTTAAGGTTAGGAAAAGGTTGTGGTCATGGTTAAGAGAAACCACTGACGACTGTCATGGGATGCAAACTCACAAGGGGTTACTTGTCAAGAAGACTTAAACATAGGACGTTTTAATTATTTGAACAAACGACCGCTGCTGTTGTTTTTCTAGTGAGGACAGTCTACCATTTCAACCACCAAAAGTTAGCAGAAAAAAAGCTCTCTAAAGTGGATGAAATTGAAAATGGAGATTGGCCACTGCAGCGTGGACGGGAACAATAAGCTCTTCCAACATGATGACATTTGATTGTCACGTAATACCGGATATCTCATTGTCTATAGTGATACATTTTTGAGAATCTTGACTTTCTGTTGCACTCTGTTGTTCACAAAATCCAGACAAAAGCCACTTGATGGAAGTGACATGAAGCTGCCGGGCTCCAGCTGATTATAGATTCTCCACCAAAATCTGATATTTTCAGGGTGGAGGCGCCTCTGAAACAACATTTAGGCCATAAAACTCTGCACTGAAAGCCAGAATGATGAACAATCACTCCCGTACCACACTGGAATGAGTTCTCTGCTCACACATCTGATTTTAGGAAAAGAAATGATAATAGACAAGACTGAATGCATGAGATTTTTTT
The DNA here is from genome assembly GCA_008360985.2 of Macquaria ambigua. Lineage (NCBI taxonomy): Eukaryota > Metazoa > Chordata > Actinopteri > Centrarchiformes > Percichthyidae > Macquaria > Macquaria ambigua. The sequence continues at coordinate 10,682 of VMKM01003747.1, read as the reverse complement.
TTAAAAAGGCCAATATTGGCTCCAGTATATTTATAAAGCAGTTGGTATAATGCTTTTCTGCCTTCATCAAAAGAGAAATGGGTCCTTAAACCAATACGTCCATCGTCACGCTCACTCCTATCCCTCCCTCTTTCCTTTCTTTCTTTCCTTCTTTCTATTCCTTCACACCATCCCTCCCTCTCTCCCTGTCCACCCCCCATCCCTCCTATTGCCTTTCTTTCTTACAGAAAATCTAAAAGGCTGACATGCAAATGGGGCTTATTAAATCCTATTAGGCCGTCTGTCACAAGCCAGCAGAGAGAGGGAGGGAGGGAAGGAGGGAGGGAGAGAGGGAGGGAAGGAGGGAGGGAGGGAGGGAGAGACATTATGATTTGACGGAGGGAGAAACAGAGCGAGAAACTGAGAAAAAGCAGATTTGGAGGAAAGAAAGCAGTGAAAAAGATGTTTTTTTAAAATTGTTTTACTACCAGCTGCTAGCCACCGCCATGTTCATCTACTGTACATGTAAATACAAAGAGTGTATACATTATGAGTTAAGAAACTGACTCGCCACGATCAAGAAAGCTCCTTTTTATAGGATAATTGTGACCCCAATTAATGTTGAATCTGTTCTCCAGTCTATTCCTTTCTCCTGAAAATTCCTGTGAATTTTATATGCTGTTCCAAGTTATCATGTGACTTTTTTTAATATACCTATCTTCAGACATCAATTGTATGAAAATCACATTTTTGAGATATAGCTGATGTATGTATGTGGCTTTGATAGGCCAATTTCTGATAAATGATTAAAAAAAATCAGCACCTTCCGAATGAAAAGAAGCAGATCAGTTTGAATGTGTTTCAGTTCACAAGCTCTCGGTGGAGAAATGAAGGAGAGCAGTTACTGTAAGTCTTTGTGTGTCTATCACTGGAATCATTTCTGATTTTGAAAGAAAGAATTCAAACCTTTTCAGGCTCAAATCGCCTCTCAGCTCAGGTTTTATACATGAAAGCAGTTCTCATGGAGGAAGTGCTAATTGGATTTGACGGTAATGAAACATAACGCAGGTGCTCCTGATGCAGAGGCACAGGTAGAAGGCCGGTGTGAGGTCAGTACGCATTGGTCTGTGTTTTTAAATCAGGTCAGAATAATAAAGGCTTTTTGACTTTTTGTACTTAACAAAGCAGTGCGCCTTGAATGTTTGAATGAATGCAATTCCTACAATATTATTTCATGTTCCAGGTCACTTTATCATTTTTATAAAAACAAACTCTTGAAACTTGCTTGAGTTGTCTTACCCATAGGGCTGTAACGTTTTGTTTGAACATGAGAACAATGTAATGACCTGTTCAAATACGGTCTATAAGCGCAGCAGACTATTTAAAGTAGTTTGCATTGTGGTGCAGCAGAAGGCGCTCGACCTATTGCATGCCCTGTTGACCTCTCAGTAAACTAAGCAAATAAAAATGGAGGAGGACACTAGCGAGCAAACCTGCACTGATCGGATAATCACATCAAGTTCGACTTGCGACTTGACTTGGGCTCATCTGCTGCGAGACTCGACTTGCTTGGAGAAAGTCAACAGTTGTCGAGATATTTCAGTCTTGACCAAAGTGGTGGACCAATGGACCGACAGACAGACATCGCATCATCACTAGAGCCATTCCACTAGCAAAATACATCCAAAAACTCTTCAGAATACATCCCCCAAAATGTAAAGTAAATGCAAATGGACTTAACATTCACAATCACAGGAATTCTTGAGAGATTTTCAATTTTTTTTAGGTGTTCTTGTGTGTATGGCTGATGGAAAAGAAACTATAGTTACTTCAGTGAGACAATAAGTCTTCATTACTACATCAGAAAGAAGAGATAGATGTCTGATTTTATAAACAGTGTGCTGTAGATTATTTAGATAACAAGTCTTTATTGGTACACCTCTCTTTGAGACATCAGAAAGGTAGCAGGATGTATTTAACAATTTCAGTTAAATTAACCTTAATTAGATACATTTTCAGGTAATTAACATGTGAGTGGACCTGTGACAGGTTAATGATGGAGGATAATTAAAGTTACAGTACAATTAGCACCTTATGAAAGTGTAATTTATATGAACGCTTGGCCTACTTTTCACAAACATTAAATCAAGCAATATTAAGCGATATCGGAGCTTTCTCTTTGCTCTCAATCAGGGCTCTCATTGTCTTTTCTTGGCCCAGTTGGTGCAGGTGGGCTAAAGTCGTGTACGTGAGCTAAACACTTCATGTAATCTGAATTTTCTCTGGGCAACATATTACAGGTTATTACCGCTCTCCTCCTCGTTCTCCCTCTCATCCCTCACTTCTCCTCCTTTTTGCTTCTCTCTCTCTTTGATTTTCTTTTTCAATGATGAGACAGAGAGGAAGAAGGCTGCCTTTCTCCTGCCTGTCAATTATCCCCCTGTCCGTCTCTCCGTCCGGCTTAATTGGCGTTTGGGAGACGCTAGCGTCGTCCCAGCGGGCTCAGTCAGAACAATGGAGGCCCATATAGCTGACCGGCCCTCGGCTCAGCCTAAATTGAATTGGAAATCTTCCATCTTCTCTTTAGCATAACAAAAGGGGTGCAGGGTTTTTAGACAAAGGGCCCGTTTTAATGGAGAAAATCAATCTCTGTGAGGAAGCGGCTGCATTGTCTCCCATCAGCTGTACAGGTGTGTCTCGCCCACGGCGGCCTTAATCAGAGGTGGCAGGGGAGAGATCTGGAAGCTACATCTCTGTCACTGTGGGGAAAAGTGACAGTCGGGAAGAGGAGGAGGAGGGAGGAAGAAGAGCATGAGCCTATGTACACCCTGTTGTTCTGGCATGGACACTGCAAAGGTTACAGGTTTACATCCCCTGTGGACTGGACTGAACCTCAGTACAAAGACCTCTTCTTGATGGCGTCAGGAAGGCCAGAAGCCTCCTAGATGTGTTTAAAAACTGTTGTACATGACGACAGTGCAGGTGCTAACCAAGCTTATAACGCCTAACAGCACCCCTCTGCAACACCTTCATAGACTAACAGAAAGGCATATAGACAAACGTTTCAAGAGCAACAAAAGAAACCAGCTATAAAATTCACCAAAGTCTGGGATGGTTTGATGACCACAGTGCCTCTAAGGGTGGCAGTGAGTTTGTCCAATTGTCTCCAAATGACAAGTATGAAGACTTGTGGCATGACTTGGACTTGAATTGATGGACTTGAGACCTTTAGACTTGACATGAGACATGTGGTGAAAGACTTGAGACTTGACCCGAAAGACCTGAGAATTGAGACTGGCACTGAAAGACTTGAGACTCGACTTGAACTTGTCTTAGATGACTTGAGGCTGGACTTGGACTTGCCCAGAAGACGTGACTTGACCCAAAGGACTTGAGAATTGAGACAGGCACCGACAGATTTGAGACTTGCCCTAAAAGACTTGTGACTTGACTTGAAGTACTTGAGACTTGACTGGAACTTGCCCCTTAAAAAACAGCTCAAGTTGTAAATATGATCACTGATGACAACAGACTATCTGGGCATTTTTGTGCAGGAATAATATTAAAATATTGCTTGCATAAATGTCAAATTCTACATGTACGGGCTTTTTACTGCTCCTTTATCAGAATATGATGGCTGAAAGAATCTGGGAGTCTTGCTCACTCTGTGATATGCTGCTACCCAGTGATGTTGAAAGAGGAAGAGTCTATTGAAAAGAGGGATATAAAAATCCTCAGAGCTCAGCTTCTTCCCCGTCTTCTCTTGAAGGAGCCAAAACACAAACCTGACGCCAAGAGAGAAGATTTGGAGCGACATGGATTTGGTGGCTGAGATTGTTGTCAGACCACAATGTTGAGAAGGTACAAGTGAACACTGGATCGCCTGGAGCAGAGGGGATACTGTGGATTACAGTGGCAGAGAGCTTACGGTCCTCTCTCCTCTGTCTTTCACATGTGTACACACTCCGTATTATTATAACTTGAGATGAGAAATCAGTCAGTCATTAAAAAAAAGCTTTTGTCAGATAGCTTTTTAAAAATTAAAACACATACGGACCAAAAAATGCCATGAAAAGTAATAACAAAAGCACATTTTAGCATTAGGCAGCACGGTGGCTCAGCAGGTTAGGTTAATTGGAAACTCTACATTGGTATGAAATGCTAACTGTCTATTTGTATGTATACGTATATATTTTAGCCCTGTGATAGACTGGCAACCAACTGCCTCTTGGCCCCTCAAGACCCTGCACAGGATAACCAAAAACACGCCTCTGTTTATGTAAAAGTTACTGCATTTTATTATTGCCTGGGGCTGTCAATCTACCAATTATTTTCTCAATTAATCAATTAACTGTTCTGTCAATTAAATGTTCGAAAATAGTGAAAATGCCTACCACAGGTGTCAGTCTTGTCTCACTAAGAAAAAGCATCAAATCTTCACATTTGAGATGCTGAAACCAGAGAAAGTTTGGCCTTCAGTCATTTCAGTTCCAACTGAACATTAATCGTCTTGTTAGTCCTGCAGATGAATTTCAGTAACTCAACCTTATCCACTTGAAGGTCCTTAAATTACAATAATGTATCCAACATTAGATTTTCTCTGACGTTTTTTACGTTGAAACTCGTGCACAAGTAAACACTGATTCATTACTTTATGTATTTTAGATATGGAGTACACTTCTAAAATGACAAAAGCCACCACTACCACTTTAAATGTCCAGTTTTGCCGCAGCCAGCTTAGGTCCACGTGAAAAGTAGTTTTTTTTTGCATTAACTTGGACAATGGCGTCATACCTTTTGCATTTAAGTGTGATGGATGTACCCTTGAATGATTTCATTGTCCAAACATTATTTTTGAATGAGGCCATAATCTGCCACAGCTAACTGACATCTTTCTCTCTCCGACTCTGTCCTCCTGTTTTCCGTCAGTGTCTCTCAGCCAGCCAGTCTGTCGGTGCTGTTAAGGAGTAGTCTTTCAGGTCTGGGTGTTTTGATAAGGTGAGTGTTTGTGTTTATCTGCGCACTCCCAGCTCCGCGCATTACCATGAGAATGGTCTAAGCCCTCTGCTAATCCTCTGTGTCTCTGTTGTAATAAATGTCTTCATTCACACACTCTGCAGCAGAGAGGGGATGGGAATGCACGGCAACGGCAAACATATCGCCTTCCCGAGGATGATGCAGTCAAACATGTCACCTTGTCCTGACCTGAAACTGTAGCTTCTGTCTTGGACCAATCAACACCTCCTCTATGAACACCTGATGAAAATTCAATTTTTTTTAATCAATAAAAATGAAATTGCTGTCACATCTGTTTAGTTACGTTTTAACTAGGTTTAACTAGGTTTTTGATTAAAATGTCTCACTTATTGAACTTATTTAACTCACCCTTGGGTCTAACACAGTCTGCAGTTGTTTTTAATATGGTAACAAAAAGGTGACACTTATTTCTGTATCTTAAAATAAATTCTTTGAGATCAGACGTACGAGTTGAATCATTGCAGAGTTACATGTAAATGGACTACATTCATATGAGCAGGACCAATGCTTCACACACACAAACATACACCAATGCAGCTGTGACAGATTTTAAAACGCATGCTTTGTGCGAATACAATCATTTTAGAGGAGCTATTTCAAGCAATTTCAAAAATCTCTAAAGCCTGAATGTTGTATAATCTCAAATGACAAACAGAATTGAAATAAAATGAAGGTTTGATGTAAAGAGTGTTTCTCTGACACAGAGTAAGCAGCAAATGGGAAAGCTTTTATGGCTATCGTGATTATAAGCTGTGTGCTAGTGATGGATCTCGAACCCTGAAAGGCACCTAGGACCCTGGGAAAACCTCAGTTACCTCAAGTTATTTGGTTTTTGGCTATACTGCAAAATGTATATCTATGCAGATTGATTGGTGTTTCATACACACAGTTACATGTTTGTGCTACGTCCGTCATAACAGGTTATAGGAGAGCTCAGACATTTATTTTTATGAAATGTCACAGATGTAATGTATTGGATTCAAATAAGGTGTTTAAGGATCAGTAGTGCAGCAAACACTGATTCTCCGCTCACTTAGTTTTTCAATGAGCCATTCTCACTCTGTCTCCCAGTCCCCCCCCCCCCTCCCCCATGTCTCCCTTGGGACTCACCCCTGTCACCCAGAGTTTTCTCCACACAAAGCAGTCTATTAAAAAGCCTTTAGCGAGGCCATTCACTCAGAGTCCGCTTTCACCGAGATGAGGAATGGGTTCAGGGTAAAGGTTGGAGTGTGTATGTGTATGTGTGTGTGTGTGTGTGTGTGTGTGTGTGTGTGTGTGTGTGTGTGTGTGTGTGTGTGTGTGTGTGTGTGTGTGGGGTTTTGTTGATGTTTACCATGTAAGGTCTAGGCCTTTGGGTCCTCTGGAACATCAGACCCAAGGGGTTTAGTGTGGCAAAATGTCCTATAATCCCATATAATCCCATACAAATACATAAATACATGTGGTAATAATGCTAATACTGTATCTATTTTATTCCTCATTCTTCCTAATGTTATTCATGTCTGATGTCTAACATTTCTCAGACGTAACAGAAAGACGAGGTATCTATCACAAATTAAAGGAAAAAGTCGTCACCGTTTGATTTTCAAATTATTATTGCTGATTTTATAGTAACAGACAGAAAGAGATTACAATAAATTTATCAAACCAAGTCAATTATTTCACTTAAACTTTCACAACATCAGAATCAAGTCTTTTGTTTTTTATTTTAACATAACATCTCTCACTCTAGCAGACACAAATTGAGACTCTGAGGGCCAAGGTCACACAAGTCTCAATCTGAAGATCGACCATTTCTTTACCCAGGGAGCATTTCTGTCAAGATACTTTGCTAATAGCAAAGGCCAGGGCAGAGGAGCGAGGGAGAGACAGAGAGCAGGACAGAGCGACAGAACAGAAGATATCTGAAACCCACAGTTAGCCTTTGCACTTCCCCGTTTGAAGAAGATGAAGGGATCTGTTGGGAGGAAGGTGAGATGGCAAACCTCTTCAACACCTTTGATGCTCAAACGGCAGCAGGAGATCAGAGACGGGCAGATGGAGAAAGGGAATGGAGGGAAGAGCAACAACATATTGCAAAGAGACAGGAGAGAAAGGAAACGTAGATGGAAGGATGAGAGTAAGTGTAGCAGTAGGAAGACAAAGATGGAGATCCATGGCAGAAATAACGTCTATGGCAGAGATAGCTCTCTCCTTCCTGTGTTAAGTGCACTGCTAGTGGGGCATGTGAAAGCAGTGCATTTAGTCTGGTGCTGTACTATAGGCTCACACAAACACATGAAAGCTACATAATAGCAAGGATCTCCATGCTCACATGTTTGTGTGTGTTTTTACCACAATAAGTAGATTGTCTAACCAACATGCATCTTTCTGTCCAGCAGCCAAATGGAAAATTACACCCTGGCACTGGCTCTGCACACACACATACACACATCTCTGTATTGCTATTGCTATGAGGACCCTCAGTGGCTAAATGCATTCCTTAATGCCTAACATAAAAACAACTTTGATCATAAGCCTGATCAAGAGGCTGGCTTGGAAGGGACATGTTGCTTTCAGGTACCAGTGTGTTTGAGTAATGCATACATGAGTTTGAAGGCTTATCAGATGCCACAACACTACACACAAACACAATGCTATGAGGAAGTTGGAAAGTTATCATGATGACAATCATTTTATCCTCCATTGTGACAATCGGCAGGTAAACAGTAGAAATACAGCATTCACGTTACAAAGTAATCCACCAGGAATGTGCGCATCTTTTTAAAATTAAGCCCAATACCAGTTTAGTCATTATTATTTACTTATAAGATAAGAATGGCATTATTCTATATTTGTGTAATTGTCAACATATATCAGAAAAGATCAAAACTAATGATGTGTAAGTCCGTCTCTCAATACTTTCCTACTACCCTACCTTGTCTCTGGCTATTACTGTAGTCCCAAGTCTGAGTTTTAAATAATCCAAAATTTATTTAACACATTTGAAATGTTTAATTTCCTGGGAAAGACGTGACACACACACATACAGTTTACTACAAGCACACACACAAACACACACTAATGGTTTGCAATGGGATGAGAGATGGATGGGCAAATATTGAGCTGTGACAGAGTAAACAATGCCCTGGTAACCAGATGGCTGGACTGACACACACACACACACACACACACACACACACACACATCAAATCTCAATAGCTTGTGGCTCAAAAGAAAAATATTGTAGGGAGGGACAGAATGAGAGTTTTGTTTTAAAGCTCAGATATCTGCAACCATTATCTACCTTCTCTACCTCCACCCATTTAACTCTTCTTCCTTCCCTTCATTTCTTCATCTCCTCCTCTTTCTGTTTCTCTCTCCTTTCCTGCCTCCTGCTCTTCCTGCCAGCTACACATGCCTTGAGATGAAACAGACATTTGGATAAGGCTTTTCTGAGAATAACATCACAGAGAACATGTAAAGATTTTTTAAAGAATAAACTTTTAATAATGACCCTGCATTTTAGGCTTAAAAACACTGACTAAGCAGGTGTTATTACTATAACAAAAAGTTCAGTTTGAAGCTCTGAGAGGAGATTACGGCTAGCACATTCAGGCAGACTTTGAAGGGAAGTAAGGAAGTAAAAAGAAAGTAATGAAAGGAAGTAAGAAGGAAGTTAAAAAAAGCCCTGGAAAGTTATCAATTTTATCGTCCGGCTTGACAATCACAGAGTAAATCTGCCAGACTGATCTGAAAACTCCACACGGAAAAATCCCAGCCGGCCAGTGGATTTAATCCCAGGAGCTGTGACAGTGCTAGCCACCATACCACCCTGACAAACCACCAACAATCTAATGTGATGTTTTTAAAAGGACTAGCAACGGCAGTAGATCCACGAGGACACATCTCAATAGCAGAGTGATATGCAGACATACTGCAGCTATACAGAAAACAGATCAACACAGTGTGCTGATGACTGTTTCAGAACCGTGGACAGCTCCTTCACTGCTGACAGTCTCCTCTTCAGCACCATGGTCAGCGACAGACAATATTTGATGCACAGGTGCAAGACTATTACAGCTTTTGATACTGTGACAGGAAAATTAATTTGGCAGAGAACCCACACTCACTTTGCTTTGTATGATCATGACAGAAAAAGTGCAGCAGATATATCACAAGTTTACAGTAATCCCTCTGGTGCCACCGTTAAGGCCAAAGTTTAGGTAACTTGTGTGTGATAAATGCAAGCTTTATTCAGCTTGATGCTCTTTTCTCAGCCTCTGTGCTTCTTACATCCACAGGTGGGTGACCAAAAAAGCAACATAAAGTTTCTTAGTGAGGTGAGAAAAGCTTCATTGCTCCTTGGTACAATATTCTCCAAGTCTGTGATGTCAAAAATCTAAATAATTACAAGTGTTCAGGATTTTAAACAGAAATTCTGACTCTCAAGCTGCATGTAAACCATTTTGGACCCTGACATTTCTATTCAAACACAGACCAATTATAATAAAAGACATTTGTGTTTATGTGTGCGGAACCAAATCCAACTGTCATTTAACTCAGGTTATGGGCTTCCCCTAAAAGAACCAATTAAAATAAATATGTTAATCAGTTAAACTGTAACATATCCAACACCTCAGAAGTGGATTAAACCATCTGAACCAGACCTGATTTTTAATTAAAAAGGCAATGTTAGCCACTTAATTGGTACAAAAGTACTTTTACGAACGTTTCAGGAAGTAGAAGGTTTCACAAACAATATGGCTTTTAGGACCAGCAGCCACGCTTAGAAAAAGAGATCCTGTAATGCCCAGCAACACACACACACAGTCAGAGAGTTAGATGAGAAGATCGATACCATGCTCATGTCTGTACGCTAAATACAATACTGGATGCAGTAGCTTGTTAGCTTAGCTTAGCTTAGCGTAAAGACTGGAAACAGGGGGAAACGGCTAGCCTACAACAAAATCTGCCTACCAGCACCTCTAAAGCTCACTTATTAACACACATATCTTGTTGGCTTAATCCTTAGAGAGAAAATTAAGTCATTTCAAGAGCAAATAAGATACACTGACAGTACAGAAGACATTAAACTTTACACCTAATATTGAAAACACTTGATAAACAGCACATGAATGAAAAGTTCAGGTACGGTATAATGGTTTATGGCGACCATATTAGGCTTTGAGTGATGTGTTATCAATATGAAATACAGCGAGCTCTGGTTCACTAAATCCAAAAACTACTTAGTCAAAGCAGATCCTTTGATGCCAACGTGTTTACCACACACACACTTGCACATGCACGTGCACACTTACAATTACCATATGCTGTTGTGGCGTCTTTGTATTTGAGGCCTAACCTGTATAATAGGAGTCACATTAGCAAGACAACAAATCAAACCGTCCTTCATTTCCCAGGCCTCTCCTCTGCTCCACAGCTGTAGGCCTCTCTTTGTTGTCAGGGGAGTTTCTAATTAATATGATAAATAAGATGGCGGGTTCGACTCCCTGATGCTTTTTAATTGGAGGAAGCCTTGAATGGCACGCGGGCAGAGGCAGAGATTAGCGGGTTATTTGTGAGTGTTTTGTATGAGGAGGGGAGAGAGAGAATTTTTATCCTCGCAGTGATTTCCTGTCTCATTGTGAAACTCGACACACACACACACACACACACACACACAC